>JBBMOE010000022.1:4996674-5033149 GCA_037975065.1 Chaetodon trifasciatus
TATAAGAGACAGTTATTATTATTATTATTATTATGCTATAGAATTGCGTTGAATTGATCCAATGATAATTCTAACATTTAAGAACCTGGAAATATCACTGTAGGCTAATTAAATTATATTAGGATTTAGATGAATCAAATCAAACAACGTAAAACCTAATTTCTTGTTCAAAATAAAATTAGTGGTGTTGTCATAGTTAACCGTGCGTCCCAGGTGTGTCTGGCCAGATGTTTCAGGGAGAGCCGCACGCGTTCACCTGGGCGCTGCAGACGGACTCACTGCTGATGGAGCAGCCTGCGTCGGTTTGGAGGAGGACCGGCGGGGAAAGCGCCACTGTGCGCTTTTCTTTCCACGCTTGAGGTAAATTGGAAGCGAAGATTGAGTTCATCTAGCTTGAACTAGCAGCCCTCCGGGGGGAATATGTTATCCGGGAGAGCAGTCTCAGACGATGGGGTTTGAAATGAACAGTGTCAGGAGGACTGCGCCCAGACTCCTAATCCCACCTGTCACTGAGAGGGATCCAGCTGCATGGGCGCCGGCGCTCGCTGCCGGGGAAGAGTGCAGCTCATACAGGTGAAGGTGCTGTGGATTTGACTCAGACATGTGTCCAATCATATCACTCCTGTGGTGTGCCTTCACCTTTGCTCCCACGACAGTTTGCATCTTTTCACCCTGAAAACATACTTAAACTGATATAAGAAGGCTGTGTTCATGAAAAACGTGTGAATGAACACCTGGAAAAACGTTGGTTTTATTTCTCGCTGACACCTTGCCCGTGCGCACATGCGGCCTTTATATTTGCAACCACATACCTGCCTCAGACAGATATCAATGGAAAAACGAAAACAATATTTATTCTCAAAACAATAATAATTTTTCAATCCCGGAAAGGCAGGATTTGTGGCGTGGCCTTCGGCCTGGACTCAAGCTCGCACCTTGATGGCAAAGACTCAGCATTAACAGTGATGTGCATGTTCTACCAGGTGTGCTGCTTCGCTATATCCCCGCCCTCGAGCTGATTATCTCTAAAACTTCCATTTATTGCTTTAGTCCAACGAACCTGCTTGTTGGAGAAAATTCTTGTTTGAAGCTACAGACTAGCACACACTGAGTGAAATCTACGAGGACAACTCTCATTTTTTTTCTTTTTAGAAATCGTTAACTGCTAAAAATAAAAGTGAAATGGAACTACTCCTCATTTTCCTGGCTGCATGGGACCCCGCTCCTCCTCCTCCTCCTCCTCCTCTCCAGAAGGAGCCCTGCTGGCCCGGGGCACCTCGGGGAGCCACTGCAGTGAGCTATTTATGGTCTCCACGAGAACAAGGTCCCGCCTCTCCGGAGACATTTTCATATACCACGTTAGACGCCTCTCCTCCTCTGCTTTCTCCTCCTCGCGTGTACACCTATGGAGGATGCTTTCCGCCCTCGGGGGCCTCCTCTTCCTGCGCTCCCATTGGTCCCCGCTGAGCCTCTGCCGCGGTGACGTCAGGCCCCGCCGCCCCTGCAGCGCTGAATGGACCGAGCAGCCTGTCTGATTCACTCCAAAACAGCTCGGCACGGCACGGCACGGACATCATCCACGGGAATAGAGACATAACAGGGATAGAGGCTTGCCGGGACAGCGAGGAGGGAGCTCAGCCTGCACAGAGGAGAGAGGCCTCAACATCAGCACCATCCTACTTTTTTTTTCTCTCCACAAGACAGGACGGGGGAGTGCGCCCACCGTGTTGCGGGTGTATGTGCGTGCGTTTGTCTCCCGGTTTGGATCACGATGATGCAAAGTGCGGCGGTCCTACCGACAGAGAGTCCTGTAAAGAGTTTACCGGAGATTCTCGGGGTGCCACTGCAACGTAAGACATCTTTTTTACCCTCCCTTTTCACGTCGATTATTAATCTGGAACCCGGTTGTTGAGTGCACCCTGTGCTGCGGGGTTTCACTGTAGGGAGAGGGGTTTAGGGACAGTAACTCGACCGAGGATGAGGATGAGGAGGCTGAACCTCTGAGATTGTCACGTACAGGCCAATGACGTGTCATGCTGCTTATGTTTCAACGAGCTTTGAGACGCCTTAAATAATGCTGATTATTGGCCTCAAAGCCAAGCAATGACCAGCCCGCATGTCCAATTAATCTTTGCAGCCTCGCGGGGCTGTGGGCTGTATTCTGCAATAGGCTGCAACACTTGACTCGAGCAAAGGATGCCACTTTGGTTATCCATCCCATCCCTCGAAGAGGATGAAGGATCATTTCTGTTATTTTCCAGTTTGGCCTCAAACTTTGCTCCATCCTCCGCCAGGCTGTTGCTCTTCCAGGCTTCTCAGGCAGCTGTTAATTTGTAAACGAGTCTGGTCAAGAGATCAGACGCAGTTGTCATCACCTATCAGACAAATATACACCCTGACTTTGACTGACTCTCATGACTGGGTCAAATTAATGCATGATATTTATTATTCTTATTATCACTTCGTTTTCGTCTCTGAGGCAAGGCCCAGATATTAGATTGTGTTTACATATTTTACAATTTAGGCTCATTTGTTATTGACGATGAGACCGAATTTTCATCTCAGCTGTTTCATAGCATCTTATTGCCTTGTCTACCTTCCAGCATCAAAGGCCAGAGTTACTTTACATCTGTTGGCCCGGGCGTGTTAATCTGTGCCAGGCCCTTCATAATCTGATCGTGCAATCGAGATAGAAGTGCAATGGGATACATGTCTGCTCTGACCTAATTATTCATAAGCGAGTTAGTAAAATGTACAGATGGACCGAGTCTAATAGGCTACGCCCCCCAAAAAAAACAAAAATAATCCACAACAAAATGGGATAATTCAGTTAGATAATTAGTAGACTGCTCTTTGATTTTAAAACACTGATGATGAAACGTTTTGTTCTTTCACGAACTTAGCTCTAAATATTAAGGGTCAAATCTAACATACGAATTTCCAAAAAATCAAAATCTAAATATTAGTCTTATGCTCTTTGTAGCAGCATTACTGTCGCATGTTTACTGCAAACAAAAGCACAGGTGAAGCAGGATCAGTGTGTGAGTGCCTCGCAGTCCGTCCAGCAAAGTATTTAAACGTGACTAAAGGAAAGAGACTATATGTGTTCGGCTTATGCTCTTTAATTTTATAAATCGAGGCAGATTAAAAGATTGGATAAAGATCCTGCCACTCAGCCCCCTGCAGCACCAGCATCCATCCTGGATTTAAACCTGGATTATTCCAGGAATAAAAGCAACAGAGAATTTATCTAAACAATGTTTTATATCACGGACAGAGTGCTCTGCTGACTCAGGGCGATTACACCCAAACCTTAACCTGCAGGCTATTAGTCTGGGATATAAAGTGTTTACTTCACGTTTAATTACCACAAATCATTTGACAATTGAAAGCCGGAGAGGCTGCCAGACTGCACTTCTTCTTCTATTAAGAAAAGAAAGAAAGAAAAAAAACGCGTTAAAGCAAAATGTGTCACTTCCTGTGTGAAATGACGGAGGTGATGAGACTGAAAGCAGTGAAGAGTGGAGGCAACAGATATCAAGATATGAAGTCCTCCTGAATACACGAGGTTACTCTCTCTCTCTCTCTCTCTCTCTCTCTCTCACACACACACACACACCCACACACACACACTGAAGCTGGACGGTGGACGCACTGTCGTTGCCAAGATCGTGCTGCTTTCCTTTCAGCACCACTTCTCCTCGCTCAGCTTCATCCACCCACCACTTATCCCCACACATTTAAAATGCCTCTAATTCATCTTCTTTTTTAAAAGCCAAGGCGCAGATTCAGGTTCAGTCCTTTCAAAATAAGTTCTTCCATTTCCTCTATCCCTCTGAGATGAAAAAAAAAAAAAAAACAGCTCGACCTACAATACTGGTGTGCGTCTGGGCAGAAATGCTGCTCTGTATTTATGTGTAAACTGCTTTCTTTTGGTGGTTTATTATCATAATAATCATAATAAAAATTTGTTCTTTACACACACATAATTGGTGCATTGAACGTATTTAATTTTAAACCAGTTTTTCAAGATTTGAGCATGCATTTTAGAATACGCCTGTCCACTCTGTGTCCAGGCTGCCTTCACCTCCGCGTTGCATAAGCTTGGTGTTTTTGCAGATGTGTGCACGCTGTGGTGACATTAAGCATAAGGCATCTTGAGCTTAAGACGGTTATGGTTAGAGATGATTTCACGGCCGAGGTGTTTTCTCTGTATAGTGAATATCCCCGCTGCCGCAGCCCGTGTGTGTGTGTGTGTGTGTGTGTGTGTGTGTGTGTGTGTGTGTGTGTGTGTGTTCATATACTGGTGTTTGTTCTGCTCGATATTGATTTTTCATTATCGGATATCATGTGGGTGTTTGACTAAGCGAAGCTGCAAAAGAAAAATTTTGTAAAATTGCACAGTTAGTTGCTGAATAATTGAGGAAAATTAGGTGAAGAGTATTGGTCAGTGCTTTGGGTTTTAAGATGAAGACGAGGCCTGTTTCACAACACCATCAGTTCTCTGATAAAAATGATAGAAAAGATACATTTAATTATGATCAAAGACTATAAAATAAACCGGCTCCTGCAAATGGGTAACATATCTCGGGTTAGCCTAAATAGACTGTGCACTTTGGTTGTTTACTAAACGTCAGCTTTTAGAGCAAAAATGCGTTTTATTATGGATGATCATTTGACTTCCTCTTTGATTTCTCAATTTAATTTCACTTTATTGAAACCTGCAGCTCACTGTAGATCATCAATGCCGATGCAGACTATAATAACATGAAGGGTTTGCAGGGTTTAATACCGCACGATCTCCGTTTCTGCATGTGCACATGCGGTCTGCTGCTTCCCACATGGAGCTGAGTGATTGACATCCTGCAGCCACATCGTCTGCTGACACTGTACCTCTTGGAAATGCATCTAGAGCGATGATCAGATCAGAACAGAACTGCTTAACAAAATACAAATACATAGATGAATAAATAAATTCAATATGGTTGTCAAAAAGTAGGCCAACTCTACACTGCTGAGAAACAGCTCCGAGTTCAGCACCATGGACAGAGACGGCCAGATTCACAGAGCAGAAGTACACTGACAATTTATTGCTTATTTACTCTGTTTTTGGTATCCTGTTTTTATTATTATTATTTTATCCATTATTATTTAAGTTAAATAAATTCTTCTTATTATTTTTAGTAGTAGTAGTATTAAGCAATCACTGAGACAAAAGTGGGTCAAAAAACATTTAAACAACGTTTAAAAAACAAATAATTTTATATCACAGGCTTAGTCAGACAATTGGAAGACTAGACTGATATAAAGCATTTCTACACAATGATCTAGCATGTAAATGGTATAATTAATTTTATATACTAAAATTACCTGAGCAGTAACTTTTAATGTGGAGAAAAATTACGCAGCCACGCTGTCTGATAAGAGATATTGAGATTTTCAAGACTGAACTGAAAGGAGGGACATGACATGATGGAGGGACAACCACCTGTTTTTATGTGCAAAGCTCAGATTTGAATTTATCTTCTTCACCGCTGAAAGCTCGTGTGAAACCATTGCTGTGATAGGAAAATTAACACACCTGAAATTTCTGTGGATCACCCGGGTTTCCTCTCCGTCTCTCCGCTGACTTGTGTGTGACCCTGTGCTCTTGTGTGGCCGCAGAGATCCCTCAGTGTGCCGGCTGCAGTCAGCACATCCTGGACAAGTTCATCCTGAAGGTGCTGGACAGACACTGGCACTCCAAGTGCCTCAAGTGCGCCGACTGTCAGACTCCGCTGGCGGACAAATGTTTCTCCCGGGCAGGAAGCGTCTACTGCAAGGAGGATTTCTTCAAGTAAGTTGGCTTTTTTCTGCGTCGCTTTCTTATATTTATTTTTTCCTCAGAGGTAGAGTTAAATATAACTATTTTTTCCACAGTTGCCTAAGCTTTCTTTTATAAGAACAGAGCTGGATTTCCTCGCTTTAGCTGTGTTAACTCCAAATTGCACCGAGAAAAAGTAATATTTTGCTCAGTTTGACTGTAATTGGGGTTTTGTGAGTGGAAAAATGACTAATTCTGACGGGAATATGGTTTTGAATAATTCGGCTATATTTGATATTTACAAAGCAACTTGTAGGGTTATATTATATCTTGGTAAAATAACAATGTTAGCAACATTAGCTCAAATTGTTAGCTTACTTTTTTCGAAGCTGCTATTTACGTGTTAGCATAAATCCAGTGTTTCTCGTTATATCTTGATGTTTCGGATTTTATAGTCGCCTTTACATTTATTGGAAGCCCTATTATAATGAAAGAAAATAATGAGTTTAGTCCACGTCTGTTATTTTTACAGAAATCAGTCTCCGTTTAGGCTGTTTCTCAAGCAAAACAACCACACAGGGAGCTAATAAACTGATAAACCTTTGGTGAATAATTGTTAATCGTCCGGTTGGAATTAATAATTATTTCTATCTAATTGTTATTTGATTCTGTATTAAATCATCATAAATGGGTGTTATTATTCACATTTTTACAGGCCGTTTTGTTCAGCTAACGAGAGAAAAATTTCAAAATAAGGCCTCAAAAACGTCTTTTCTGCTCCTTTTTGCCATTTCTTTCTTTCTTTCTTTCTTTCTTTCTTTCTTTCTTTCTTTCTTTCTTTCTTTCTTTCTTTCTGTCAAACGATTTGATTTCCGAGGCTTTACAGAAGAAAATTGAGTTTGACTCTTAGCCAGAACAGGATCAGCAGATCCGGGCTTTTTGCTAAATCATGTTTGAAAGGTTTTAATGCTCGAAGCTTGAAAGAGACCTAAAGAGCTCTGGAGAGTCACTGAGAGAGCTAACTGTGTTAGCTGACCCGGCTGGGGGGCGGCAGGGGGCTGTCTGCATGTTCAGACTGCGGTTAGGGGAGAACACACACATGCATAAACACAGAAACACACATGTGCATAGACACACAGATCCCAGTAGTGATTTGGAGGCTTCACCTTGCTCTTTTTATGTCTGTGGGCTGCTTGTGTGATTTAAAGCCTCTCCTGAGTCAGTGTTTTATTGGTTCTCCTCAGGGTGTGTTTACTGTGAACACCCCTCCTCCTCTTCCTCTTTTCCCTTTTCCTCCTCTTCCTCTTCCTTCACCTCCTCCTCCTCCTCAGCTCTCAGTACTTCATCTGCAAACACATAAACATGCAAAGACGCTCACACACAAAGACAGTGTACACACACCACACAGTGCATTGATCCTCTCCATCCATCAGCCTGCGGACAGGTCTATCGTTAACAGAAATGCAATCCAACGCTGATTTTTCCCTCTACAACAGCTGGAGCTTCTATTAATACAGACACTGTGCCATCATTCTTGGCTGCAGTAGAAGGAAAAGCTGTCTAGCATGTGAAATTTTAATCTGGGCAGGTCTCGCTCTCTCCATCAGCCTGTAAAATGGGTATAAATAGGAGAAGGATGTCAGTCCACCTTGCTAGTGTTTTGCATGAAACTGCCTAACAGCAGTGCTCTTCTTCATGTTTTCCCACAGGCGTTTTGGAACAAAATGTGCATCATGCCAACAGGGGATACCTCCGACGCAGGTTGTGCGGAAGGCGCAGGACTTTGTGTATCACCTGCACTGCTTTGCCTGCATCATGTGCAGCCGGCAACTGGCCACCGGGGACGAGTTTTACCTCATGGAGGACGGGAGGCTGGTGTGCAAGGTGGATTATGAGACTGCAAAACAGAACGGTAGGTCTGCATGCATGCAAAACGCGAAGCAATAGCTGATACTGAAAGAAAAATACAGGTTGAAACCTCATTTAAAAAGACCTGCTTCAACAATCATGACTTGCGTTTGTCCATAGAACAAGATCAAGCTGTGTCCACTGTGTAATGCAATGAAATGAGTACTGACTGTGTTGTTTGTCGTCTGGGTGTGGATGCTGTCTCTCTCCCTCCCTCTTCAGAGATTCCATGCATCTCTGATTGATTATGTAAAGTGAAGCAACGCTCTTATATGGTGTGGCCCCAATAACGCCACTCCTCTGGCACTCTGGCTGCGTAGATTTATGTCCTTTGCTGTGGGAGTGGGACAGATGCACAAGGACAATAATGCACTTCCATACATGACCATTCACTTCATTTAACGCACATGTACTCCACGCAAAGGCCGAGGGCCACTGCCTGTTAAAGCAGCGTGACAAATGTAAGTAGAAGTCACTCACACTTGTAATGATGTTTTCAGATGATTCAGAGGCGGGGACCAAGCGACCGAGGACCACCATCACGGCCAAGCAGCTAGAGACCCTCAAAAGTGCCTACAAAAACTCGCCGAAGCCGGCACGCCATGTCAGAGAGCAGCTGTCTTCAGAGACGGGGCTGGACATGAGAGTAGTGCAGGTAGAGGCATCTGTCTTTTCTCATTCCGGCTCTCTGTCTGTCTGTCTGTCTGTCTGTCTGTCTGTCTGTCTGTCTGTCTGTCTGTCTGTCTGTCTGTCTGTTACCTCCACCTTCCTTTGAGCAACTTCAGACTAGCTACCATTTTTAATAACTCAACTTCATCACGAATGCAAAACAAGCACATGGGCCTTCATTATCAGGGCCTTCAGGCTTTGGAACAACCTTCCCAAAGAGCTACAACGATGGCGTTAAAAATAATACAAAGACATAATACAAACACCTCTTAAAATCTGTTTGTATTTTTACTTTAATGCAGTAATTTTAATTGCTTTGCTGCCTTTTCTTATGTTCTTTCTGATTTAATATTTTTATTGATTTAATATTTTGTTGATTTAATATTGAATTTTGAATATTTCTTTAAAAGAGCAACAACAATATTTTTTGTGTTTTTTGTGGTTTATTTTCATGAGTTAACTTAGACTAAGTTGGTCTACATGTATTCCAATGAGATTTTAAACTTCACAATTATTCAGTAAAATGCATGTTTTTCTCATTAAACACGATGCTTTGAGGAGTTTAAGATTTAAAATATCACAGAAACAAGTAAGTCAGATTAAGCTGAAAATTGTTTTCATTTATGATAAATTCTATGATTTTATTTATGATGATGGTTATCATTAGTTTGAGTGCTATTTAATTATTTTGGATAATTGCAGTGTCAATTCTTATTTTCATTTCATGCTAACTATTATTATCTCTGTCAGGTGTGGTTCCAGAACCGACGAGCAAAGGAAAAACGTCTGAAGAAAGATGCAGGACGACATCGCTGGACTCAGTTTTATAAAAGTGTCAAACGCAGCCGAGGAGGAACTAAAGTGGAGAAGGAAAGCTCGGCCGACGACGCAGGACTCAGTGACAGTGAGCTGAGCTTCAGAGGTACGTACTGTGTGGATAACTTCAGCCAAGCACATGTCTGTTATTGCTTAAGAGAGAGATTCCTGAAAGGGAATTGTCAGTCATGCTGTCTTGCTAATGGGATTAAGGGACCCTACAAGCTGCTAAATGACACGGTTGAGTGTCATTGAGTGCAGCAACGATTGAATGTGTCTTTGTGGCTTTTCATTTGTTTTCTTGCGTTGTTCAGTGCTTGGTGTCAGGCAAATCCAAATTCTCATTTCACATTCCCCTCACACCTCCCCGTGGCCGCTGACGCATCCTCCTGCCTCCGTTTTTCGCCATGATGGAGCTTATTGGAAAAGAGAGAGGGTCCTTAGTGGGATGCAAACGACATTTTAGATATCCCTGTGTTATTTAATGTTTGCAAAGCCCGTTTTGGGTAGTCATAAAAGTCTTCAAGCCACTTTTAAAAAGAAGGCCATTTTTATGAGAAATGAAAACATGGTGACAGAAACTCTATAAAGCATGTGAGGCTTTTAGTCAATTAGAAAGAAAGCGCTCTGAGGCTTTGTTGTTATTGAAGCCACTCGGGGGAGAGATTGAGATGGAAACAAATATTTTGTGCTGCAGTAATTGCACACAAACAGACCTCCTTTGTTAGAGAGCAACATAAAGCACCTCATTTCTCACCAACAAAACTCAAATGCTTATCAAATATTTCAGTGGCTCAGTCGTCCACTTACTGTACGTTTGTGAAATCCACATAATGTTGCCTCCATAAATCTCACCCATAAAAGCACTTAACTGTATTGAAACATAACAACTATATAATGCTCTTGCGGTTGACAGCACTGTTGATGTGTCAAGTTTTTACACCCCTCATGCTAAGTGATGGCATCTCCCCCACAGATGACCAGGTCCTGTCAGATCTTGGCCACACCAATGGGCTTTATGGGAGTGTTGGTGACGTGACCAACAGCGCGGTGCTCAACGGCAGCTTCTCTGTCGATGCGGCGGGGCAACCCTACCACGACATCAGAGCAGGAAGCCCCTACGGTCTCCCTCAGTCACCCTCCTCCATCACCTCCCTGCCCGGCCACACCCCTCTCCTCAACAACCTGGGCTTCAACATGGACAGTCTGGTGGTGCAGGGCGGGCCGGGCGGCGTGGGACAGGCCCTGAGGGCCATGGCAGGGGGCCCGACTTCAGACCTCTCCACAGGCAGCAGTACGGGTTACCCCGACTTCCCAACCAGCCCTGCCTCATGGCTGGACGAGATGGACCATTCCCAGTTTTGAGTCTGGAAGGCAGTGGAAGATTGCCGTGCTGATACGACAAAAAACAGACTCACAAAGCTTTTTACATTTCTTTCTATCGCCCTCCAAGACTGGTATTTTTTGTGATTTGGGGTGAAGAGGAGAAGGAAGAGAGGAAATGTGACTCTCAGTCCCTCAGCAGTCATAACAGTGAGGTAACAACCGGGGTCGGGATGTGCAGTGCGGATAAAAGCAGTGAAGAACACCTCCACCCCGCTGAATGTTCAATCTCAACACTGTCGTACAGTTTTTGTTATCACCTGACTTTACTTTGTTCTTTCACCCTGAAAATGAGACTGGATTTCCAATAAGTCGGTGGATTTTGCTCACAGGGGAGGTGATATTGCCTCGTCTCCCAAATAAACCATCCCTGTCTAACAGCTACAACAATAGGGCTACAATCTCGATCAAAGTCCCTATGAGACCCAGGAGGCACCTGCATGCTCCTTGACTGATAATGAGTAGGACTGCTGTCTGGCCATATCAGAGCCTTTACATTGGCGATGCACTTTACTCTCCTCTTCTTTTTCTACACTTATGGACAGGAATGCAGAGAGAGGAGGACGAGAGAAAAAGAGGAGAGACATATGCACAAGGCAAAAACAGTGTTTCATTGGGAGAGAAATTTACAAGAACAGTGGCACAAGTGTGAATTTTGAACCATGCTGATGTTTTTTAATGTATTGCTGAAGCTTACACATTATTAGGAAGTAGATGGCCGTTGGTCTGTCCGTCCGTCCGTCCGTCCGTCTGTCTGTCCGTCCGTAGAAACTGATGTCTCCTCTGTTTGAGTGAGGGCGAACACCGTTTGCTACACAGCAGGTCTCTCTTCTATATTTCTAGGTGCTTGACTTGTTCTTGTCTGTGTAAAAGCTGTCTGCGAGCGGACGCCTGTCAGTATTAAATGATCTGTTTCCAGACATCAAAGCTTACGTGTTGGAGGACAGTCAAGAAGTTTAGACATTTTGGAGAAACTCTGTTCATTCTAGTGATATATCACGCATCTAAATTATTAATTTATTTTTTTTGAATGCACAGATATGAGATAAGGAGATATCCAATTTATCAGACATGCAGATTCTTTTGCAGATATTACTGAGCAAATGAAATGGTTACACACACATACAAAACGTCCATTTGACATTGAAAACACCGACCAGTATTTGCAGGACCACTGGTATAAACTTGCTTTGTGTTGGCTCTTCTGTTTCTGATCCAGGCTTCTCTTGGTAATCTACTCAGTCCAGCAGAGCTCTGGCTTTGCCTGCTATCAACCTACTTACTGACCCCCAGATGTGTTGTCAGTCTGTTCTCCCCCTGCCTGGCCTCCATGTCAGAGGGATTATCACAGAGCCCCCCACTATCAGGGCTGATACTCTGCTGGAGCTTCAGTGCTGGGCTGATGTGTTTCTTACAGTTCAGGCCATATCAGCTACATCTTAAAGCCCCCCGTGACAACTCAGATTGAAGGCTGATTCGCTAAAAGTGCAACCCCTGTGTCCGATTCTCTTCAACTGCAAACTTTCTCTCAGCTCTAAGAGCCATGAACAGTCTGATTTGACCTGCTGAGCATCAAAACCAGTGGCTCTTTCCATCTGAGGGACGGCTTGCTTAAAAACACATCACACATGTACTTCTATTTCTGTTTTGTCAAAAGAAGAAAAAAAAAAAATCAAATCTCATCTTTGCCAAGTCCTTTTTTATTTTTAACCAGTGCATTCTATTCAAGAGCCATAAATTAAATCAACAAACAGAAAGTGACACCATTAAGAAAATCTGGTAAGATTTTAGACTACAGCCCACAAACTGCAGCGTAATTATCCAGTAAATATGTGGTTTTAATGAAATACTGTGTAACTGTACTGGGATTAATATGTAAGTGGAGGAAGTCAGCAGGTTACAGAATAAGGGGATTTGTATTTAAGGTGGACTAATATGACTTGAATGACGCATTTTTGATTTTTAAAATTATACTTTGAGAAGTAACAATATAAAAGGGATTAAAATATGAAGTATAGTGTACATTATTGTTGTTGCTGGGGAACAAAACATGAGGTTTTCATGACAAAGCTGCTGTGAAAGATCTCCTGTAAGTACCCTGTAATTATTTATTATGTATCAGATAAAAGCATTTCCAGTATAACACAATTTTATGCCCCCTTAAATGCAGATCTTTTACCCCTTATTCCCTGTACATACCAGTCAATACCCAGTGAGTGCTTCATTGGTACCTCATATGTACAAAATAATAACAGTGTAATTTGTGGGCGGTAATTTAAAGTGCTAAATGAAAATCATCTCACATTTACTGTTTTGTTAGATCTATGTTGCCTCAGAAGTTTGCATCTTAATTGTTGTAAATTTTGTACAGTTTGAAAACGTGTTGATCGTCTTGTTTCATGAGCGCTATTTATTATTGCCATGTGTCTTTGAAAAAGATGTAAAAGAGAGCACTGAATTTATTCATTTATGCCTTCTGTGTAATGGTATGAACCGTGTACAGTCAAATCTATATGAGGAAAATAAAGCTGAATTGTCTTTGGGTTACCCTCGAGTGCATTTCTCCTCAACAGACCCAGCCTGCAGTGATGAATGTGGGAGTTAAGATTTTCAGCTGAACTTTGTTTTCAATATATCAAAAGAAAAATATCTGCTGTAGGTGTTTTTATTATTTTTGCCTTATCTAAACGCTCTTAGAGCGAGTTAACCCGCAAATTCATTTACCCATTGAGAGCATTTACCACACACTTAGGCCTCTATTCAATTGTGGAGATCCATTTAGTACCACCAACAGACAGTGGTCAGTCAGTTAACAGTGATTGATGCTGCTTTCCTCTCTCGCTCTCGGGGTGGGGGTGACAAGAAAGATGCATGAAGAGAGAGAAGAAAGAGAGAAAGAAAGATGAGAGAGAAAAAATAAAACAAGTGGAGAAACAGATGCTTGGCTGCATTCACTGATCCTCTCAGTGCTAAAGAGGCACAGCAGCAGATTGCAGCGCTGCACTGTCAAATCTATCCTTAATCCCTGTGCTGTTAACTAATTGTAGAGTGCTTTGTGAAATATGGTCAAATATGCTTTGTGGTCAGGCAAAGAGGGAATATGGCCCATATGCAGGCAGTTAGCTTGTATGTCAATATGTCAAGCTGGTAAGTAGACTATATGCAGGGCTGTAGCCAGGATTTTAACCACTGAGGTCACAAGTCCCATTTCCCTAACACACCCATTCCAACCAAAGAAGTTTTCTCAAATTTTTACCTTCATTACTGATAATCTAAAGGCTACTTCATGTTTGTTTTTGTCATTCTGGTTCTGGTCTGCTTCTAAAACTGTCAAATTTAGATGCTATTAAGTCTAAACAAGACTGAGTCTCCAGCCAGGCCAACATTAGCAGCTCTGTGATGCTACTTAAGCATACCATTGCTTTGAGTTAAATGCTAACATCAGCAATGCTAACACAATCACATTGGGCAATGCTACAATGCTAGCATGCTGATGATTGCAGGCATAGTTTACCATGTTTACCATCTTAGTTTAGCGTGTTAGCATGCTAACATTTGCTATTAGCATTCAACACAAAGTATGGATGAGGAGTGTGAATAGTTTCTGCAGGTTTTCATCATAAACTATTGGACAAAATAAAAAATAATTGACCTCATGGTGGCGCTAGATGAAGAGTTGAAGAGTAGTTAGTGCAATTCATCATGAGGGGGACATGAATATCTGTATTCATATTTCATGGCAAATCATCACACAGTTGGCAAGATGTATCAGTCTAAACCAAAGTGGTGGACTGACCACCAGTCACACTGCTAGCATGGCTAAAAGTATCTGAATCAGCCTTTAAAAACCAAGTACGACTAAAAGACCATTAACCACAACATCGCTGGTTCACGCCGAGCTGGGAACTTTTATTTCCATATATTTCCTGCCATCTCTCTACCATTGGCTTTGTAAGTATAAAGTACCACAAATGATAAATAAGAAACAACCACATTTATTTTGCAGAATGAAAAATTCTGCTCATGTCATTAAAAAAACCCAATTTTCCCGAATATGGAGGATGTGAGCTAAGCTATGGCCCTGACTGTGTGTTTGTGTGTGTGTTGCCGCTCAGCCTTTGTTCTTAGTTGCAGTCGCTGCACTGCTAAAACCTCTCAGGTTACAGTGGATTTATTCCCTGTAACTATGGTGTTGGCTAACTATGCATAGAATTATAATGAAATTACACCACAGTGTACATCTGTATGAAACTCATTTGTATGCAGCAATGTGCAGCACTTGTCTGAGAGCAGGCCAACCTAACCCAAACTTAAGTGTTATCGATTCCTTTGTGTTTAGCTATTCCTGTTACATTATAAAAACAAAAAGCAAAGAGTCAGCCTGGTTGGAGTTTGCACGTTTGCATAAAACGCCACAAATTGAGCTGATTTTTATTTAAGCATTGATTGGCTGGGCAATGGGCAATAATGGATAGGCTCTAATAGTACTGCCTTACAAAGATAAAAAGCCACACAGACAGTTAGGATAATTTACACGCCACTTACAGCACTAGTATACAAATAAATCTGTGGAAACTCCACCACTGTTGCTTTTGCGAAGATGACAAACACAAGCACAAATGCCATTATCATTGATCGCAAGGCTTTTATTACAAACTTCCTGAAGGAAACTGTTTTTTTTTCGTTCGAAGCAAAAGGGAATAAATTAACATGCAAAATAGATAAGATTTGTTTTGCCCCGAAAGTCAATCTTGCAGCACGAAGACAGGGCATTTTTCTCCCCAAACGACTCCATCCGGCCTGCAGTGAACAATGATCCGCAGGATGACTGAATGAGTCTTAAAGAGGGGCTGGAGTCAAACAGAGGCCTCTCAATGACACCCTCAAGGTTGTGAGCTCAATGCTGTTTTAATGTGGAACTGGGCCTTTTCCACTCAATAATGACCCTGCTGCACATATCGGACAGATGACAGGTAACCAAAGGAGGAGGGTTCATGACCCAAAGGAAACCAAGACAAATACCACAGTGATGATAATATGTTTGCTGTGTTGAAAGCCTTGTTCTCTGGTATATTTCTCTAGTGGCTTTCATGTTCGTATGTGAGCACAAACAAGACTCTTCACTGTTTGTTGGCTTATCTGAACTATGAAAGCTCAGATCTTTGGTGTTGGGGGATAGAAGAAACACTTCTTCATGACTATAAACTACACATAAAGCTTCAGAGATGACACACACACACAGTCCTCGATACCATGAGCCTCTGATATTAGTGTTTCAGCAGCAGAAGGATTTTTGCTTACTGTTGTGCTGCAGCATACAGAGTAGATGAGAGGGAAAAGGTGGGGTGGTGGGGGTAAAGGGTTGCATTAAGAGCTGGCCAAAGCAGCGACATGGTATTGCTTTTACAGGGGAGAGAAAGGAGCGGGGAGGTAAAAGACGAGAGAGCCAGTGTGCAGAGGGATGGTGAGAGAAAGATGAAAAGAGGGAACGATGAGAGACGCAAGGAGGAGCAATGGAGGAGTCCTCTGGAGCGGCACGCACATACACACACACACACACGAGCAAACACGCAAATGCAACATAGGTTCCTGACAGCAAATACGCCCATCAAAAACAGGGTGAGACACTCTCACTCTTGTGTCTAAATGAGAACGTTTCCAAGCACAAACACATCCCAGTTTTGAGTCTTATTCTGGTTTTATCATATTGGGGATTTACTGTTCACCTGAAGCCTTGTTACTCACACACCTGCACACATTATTGTAGCTGTATCCAGGAGTCTAATCACCTGCCTGTACGTGTGCCTCAATTCCACCTAAACATTTAATTTCTTCACCTAAACAGTTGAGAATGAACACATTGTGGTTTCTGCCAACCTGACCTGATAGAAGACTGCATTTAGTTTTGTTCATTTGTTGTGTGAAATGTGTTGTACTGACACTTACTAGCCTCTTGAAATGTTGCTCTGTTTTGCACCTTGGGGACTGTAAAGAATTACAAGGGAATAAAAAGCCCCAATGAAGTTCCTTCCAAAACAAGATGCAGTAAAAAGTATAAAGTTGCACAAAAATGGAAACACTCAAAGTACTGGTAACTCAAAACAGTACTTAACTTTCCTACTTGAATAAATGTAGTTTATTACTTTTCACCTCTAAAAAAAATGCATAAATATTCAAAATGGCTTAACAGCATTGGGCCTGGGGGGTGGTGAGTCTGCGGTTTGGAGAGGGAGGGAGCTGCAGTGTCAAAAGTGAAAAGCTCAGAGGAAAATTGAAGCCCCATAATGGAAGCATAATGGGCTTAGTGTCAGAGTCTCGCAGACGAGCCGGAGGGGGAAGCACGGCTGCCGTCACCCTCTCTTACTTCAAGCCAGCATAACGGGGTTTAGGAAGCAACGAGGAGACAACACCGGGCCCCAAACAGGCTTTAGAGATACACCAACAGCCTAATGGCTGGATGTGGATGGAATTCATAACAATAAGATGGTCACTGGTTGTCTCTTTGTGGGATTGTAGCGCGTCATGTCTCAGACTCAGGTTGAATACTCAAAAGGTTTCCTCTCGACTTATACAGGAGTTCCTCCTAAAAATTCATCAGGGGAGACGCAGGAAATGTCATTGAGGAAGGCTCCACGGCTGGAGTCTACAAAAGTGAATGATGATAGTTTTAGGAAAAAATACTCTGGGCCCTCTTCTTCCATGTGATTTGTACAGGAGGGAAGAGCAGCGCATGGATGCAGATATGGACATTAGGTGGAGGGAATTTAATTCACCTCATGTGTAGCAAAGCTCACTTGCATCTCAATTCACTGCAGTAACTGTACAACAGCTGTCAGGACAAAAATTGAATTTGAAGTGGTGTCCCTGGTGATGACTACCAATGTGGAGTAGACCATCTACTGCTGTCAAAGATCCGCGAGTGACTGACAGGCTGCAAGCAGACATGTTGAGACGGTTATCTAACGCCTTGTGTCAAGGCGGATTTAAGTAAAACATTGGCGGATGAGGGCAGGCGTGGAGCAAGAGAGTGCGTTAGAGAGCAGAGGATTAAGCTTTGTCCCCACTGTTGTGTACAAAATGTGCATTTGCATCTTCGTGAAGCTGTAGTTAAGATCCAGGATCCAGATTTAGTGTATTCTCATCTGGTGGAGTGTGTGTTTGTGTGTGTGTGAGCTGAGGCAGAGAGAATGTGCTGATCAGAGGGGCTTGAGGATGAGTAAAGCAGATTTGGACTCAGACCATGTGTTGGTTATTTTTGGAGAACATCCAGATTCCTCCTATATGACATAATACTACAGAGGCAGGTTGTAGAGTCCGGCGTGTATGTCGTGTCCATGTCCATTCATAAATGCCAAAGTTTTACAATAAACACATTTGTGTATTTATGTCTGCACAGATGCACATATACTGCACAGTATATATATGTATGCTTGTATGCATGTTTACTGTTCATCCAAACATACACATATGGCCATATGTGTGTTTTCACATGCTAGTCTTATCATGTTTTAGTATGTTGCAAAGTTAACTGGCAGTCTGATATCCAGCCATGCATTATCATCCATTTGATATACCTTTATATTACAGACATGCCAAATTTATAGGGGGTCTCTGTTGACATGTATTAGACCTGGTTGGGGGTACTTTTTGTGTGATCCCCCCAAACTTTTCTCCAGTTTTCTTGAATTAGATGTTTTTTTTTTCATCTGTAATTGCTTTCCTACCTGCTTTGTGTGAGATGCTTTGCACAACTTTTGTGATTTTTTTTATCTAATAAAGTTTATCTTAAAGTATCTGTGTTTGCTTTAAAGTACATTAGTGAATACTTTGCTCAGTTAGTTAAGAACACAGTCTGTGGTGGAAATGCAAAACAGGGTTTACATACATGTAGGGATGGGTTTCAAGGGTACTAAGTGTGTACTGTATACTTGCAGTGTGTGTTTGTACTATGTTAATGCACACTGTCATCTGATGTTGACTGAAGTTATCTAATGAACAGAGAGCAAGTCAGAGGGAACAGATTTGTTGAAGACTTTAATGTGATAAATGACAAATGATTAAAGCATTCCTTGAACGTAACACAACTGAATCATGAACAAATGGTCAGAGCGGGCTGACCCAGACTAAAAGGCCTGGCTGGTTGTCAGACCTGGGCAGTAGGAGTGGGTGATATGCATAAAATCTTCTGTTACAGTATGGAATTTTAGATCACGCTGACAATATATATTCTGTGATGGGACTTTTCAGAAAGTTTGTACCATTTATAGATAAAATAAGTGGAAGGGAATGTCTGTTTTTGGTTCCTCCAGTGACTTCAACACCTGACAAATCCAGATATTTCATCACATTGATGCACAAATCCTTCATTCCAATACCGTCAATAATCATTCCTGCTCAGAGGAGATATTTAAAGTACAGCCATCTCCACAGAATAACGACCAGATGACAGACCTCCATCATCTTACAGTAATCGTCATATCACCCAACCCCACTGGGCATAAAAAGTCAATATACAGTATTCAGATTAATGGAAATACATGCGGTGTGCTTCATCTCATGTGTCTTATCATATGGAAGGGCTAATGTTTCCACCCTAGAGTTCCAAAGAGCTAAGCCAACGAAATCAAACTCACCTCAAGTATTTGGAAATAAAGTCAAATAAACCTTTGCAATCCTGCTGGGGATGGACAGAGTGAGACAAGGACAGGGGCGGGGACTGGGCGGCGGCAGGTGGGCCATCTAGCCTTTTGGAGCAGTGTACTGACGCAGGAGAGAGGAGATGGCGCTGGATTCAGTGACCTCCTCGGGGAGGGAGCCCTCCATGTCTTTGATGGACGGGTCGGCTCCGGCGTTCAGCAGGAGCTCCACGATGTCGGCAAACTCGCACGCCGATGCTATGCAAAGAAGAGAGGAGAACTAAGTTTAATACATGAGATGACATAACGAGTTAGGAGGAGAAGAACACAGCAAAGAGAAGAAATAAAGGAAGTGGAGGAAAAAAGGCAAACATTTCTGCAAACTTTCTGTAAGGTTTCTAGTTTTTCAGCCACGGTGGTGAGACATGCCTGTACTGACGAGATGATGTATCCCAGCAACTTCAGTGATGCTCACATTTGTAGGTTTGAGTGAAATGTCTCAACAACTGTTGGATGGCTTGCCATAAAATTTCATAAGGACATTGATGTTCCCCTCAGGATGAAATGCAATAAATCTGGTGATCCCGACTTCCTATTTAGTGCCATCATCAGGTCAAATTTTATATTTCTCCAATAACTCAGGTTACATCCAAATTCCTGCAAAATTAATGACATCTCAATAAGCCTCAGCTGTGCTTTGATTAGTGCTAATTAACAAATGCTAGTGTGCTAACATGATAAACTAAGACGATGAAGATGTGAATTGTTAGACCTACTATCAGCCAATATTAACAGACTTTTACTACGTTTTACTGAAACAATGGAGATAAACTCAATAGAGGAGTGTTGTTACACTGTCTATCATTTACTCGTACCTGGATAAATGTCATAATTGGGGATTAGATCGAGCACTGCGGCTCATTTCAGACTGTTATGATGGTGTGTACCAGGCTTGAGTAAATCTAAACCTCTTGTGCGTACTGTACTTCAATAAAGTATGTACAGTGCAGCAGTTAATGAAAAGCCCATCTGTAGGCCCAGCACTGACACTAGCCTGGACCTGCGATTCTCTCAAACACTTCATTTCTGCCCCATTGGCAATTTGTGCCCCACTAAAAGGGTCTCCTCTCTCTCTGTATAAGGGGGAGGAAGGGGGGGAGGATTGCACTTTCTTAACCCAGTTAGCGGGTCCCTGCTTTCCAGATGCACCTCTCGCCCCTCTGGCACCTCAACCCCCCTCATCTTCTCTCTCTTCCTCTCTTGATCGGAGTGCTCTTCTTTGTCGGTGTCAATCGCTCACTCCTTTTAAAGAGCGGACTCTGTGCTGCGCCATGATCGCTGATGTCAGCAGCCGCGGTGATTGACAGCCAGGCCTTTTAACCTCCAGCCCAGGGGTGGCTGGCGGGCTGGCTGGCAGGAGCGCATGAGATATGATGATACATCGGAATGCACGCGAGTGTGTAAGCAAGTGTGTGTGTGCACGCTTGAGCCATGTCTATGAATAGTATGAGGTGTGTGAGTGTCAAACTCTATAAGAAACCACTTATCTTGCAGCGAAATCAGACTAACAAAGCTTGGCTTATTTTTCCAGCCACGCTTGCAGTCCTCCTCTTGTTGCTCTAAACAGTATTTTATTTAGCCAGCGGTGTGTGTTGGTGTGTGTGTGTGCGCACGTGGAGGGTGTCTCGCCTGGGCCTTGAGCTGTAAAAAGTGGCTGGCCCTCAGGGGAGCCGTAGAGGAGGAGAACAATTTATGGTGAGCAGTAAACCCTCAATTAATCACTTGCCAGCCACTGTGGCCCTGTGCAAAGAGAGGTGGGAATGAATTTTCATTCTCTGCTATTTGTCTCTTGGAGTTCATCGCTTATGTTTATTAGTCATCTTTTTATGCCCCATCCTCGGGGCTTCCTCTGCTGAGGATGTGTGTGTTTGTGTGTGTGCAGATTGCGGGTGAGTGATGCAACATGCCCACTCCAACGCCACCAACAGATGGTCCACACACACACACACACACACACACACACACACACACACACACACACACACACACACACACACACACACACACACCCACACACACTCAGAGGACATGGGAACCGCCCCTCAGGGACATGTGTGTTGGGGCACAAGAGGGTCAGGGGAGTCTAAGGACCAGTGCTGATTTCCTCTGGGAGGCCTGGCGATTATTACACACACACACGCAGAACAAAACCAGACAGGCGTCCACACATGCACACATACATACCAAAGGACGCACACATACACCCACAGGATACAGCAGAGAGGAATGAGAGAAACTATGTGGGGAAAAAACTAGAGGAAATAAAGATGAGGGATGGAGGAGAGAGTGGGAGGAAGAGGTGGGAAAGATGACAAATTTGAGATGAATGCAGGCAAAAAGCGGGTGTGTACAGAAAACAGGCTGCTGTATATGAAAAGAGCGCACACGCAGACAACATAATGACGTCAGTGTACGATAAATGTGCAGAGTTTCCTTCCAAAATGCAATATTCACCATTTGACAAATAGACACAACACTTACAAAAAGCTTTATAGCAGAAACAGAGTAAATTGTGGCGTTTTTCAAAGTGATTGTGCAACATTTTGGACTGTAAAGATGAGTAAGAGAGGCCTTCTTACCATAATGTAGTGCTGTCTGTCCTTCATTATCCTGCAAGACAAAAACAAGTCCTTACATCAACAGACCTGTGACCAGCGGGAAATAAAATACCCCAGAGAGCGCAAATTAAAAGAACAGCATCGGGAATAACAAAATACATATTGGCAGGATTTGTGTTGGGGAAAAAAAATGGCAAATTACTAATGTTCCCAAGAGTCAACAAGAAAACTTTCAGCTACTAGAATACCAATTACCTCCTCCATGTTGGTTTGGACACAGGGTGCCATGTTTTCATTGTACCAAAGGGGGATTATGAGAAGATGAGATATTGATTTGAGAAACATGTGACCTGCAAGTCAAATCTTTCAACTTGCTGGTGACTTCTAGCTCTGATCAAGCTGAACCAGTGAGCTACTGACACTGCAGCCTTATGTGTGACACCAGATCAGGGTTTGAGTGAGTGTGAGTGTGTGCGTGTGTGTGGATATGTGGGTGTCTGTCTTCTGAACAGTAAAAACGATGCTTGGGTTCGAGGGGTCAATGGTAGAGATATAATTCTTGTTAGAACAGAAGATTGGGGATGGGAATGGGGAAATGTGTGTGCGTGTGTGTGTGTGTAGGTATAATAAGACACAATATATGACAGGCATCATCAACAGGACATTCAGTTCTTAATCACTGTTCCAGCCTGCCTTTGCACCTCATAATGATGATAAATGGTCAAACTGTTGCCTCTAGTCTCAGAACAAGAGCAGTCGTCGAGCCAAGAACAAAAGGTTTCAAACTCTCAGCGGCAGATTAAAAGCCAGCAGGCGCAGTGACATTTCCTCCTCTGCCGAAAAATGTCACTGCAGTGGAAATACTTCCAAATTACTCAGACTGTTATGGTGTAATTATTCATTTCTTTCCACCTTTGCCCTTCTAACAGCGGATCCTCTCATGCACCTTCCTGTTCTGGTTACTCCCATGTCCTTCCTCTTCTCTCTTCCAATCCTTCCTCCTCTTCTTCTGACCTCTCCTTCCTCCAAACCACATCTCCCTATTCTCTTTTCTTTCATTACCTCAGCCACCATCACCCCTCTCTTCCCTTTTCTCTCTCCTTTCATTACCACATCCACCTTTCTCTCTCTTTTCGATTCAGCCTCCTCTTCAATCTTAATCCTTTCCAATCCCTCCTTTCCTTCTCCTTCTTCGTCCCTTTCCTGTCTTCCCTCTCTAGCTGGGCCCAGTGCAGAGTGATCCTATTGTTGTGTTTCTCTCTCTCTCTCAGGGGCAGCACTTCAGGGACCTGCTGATTGGATTAGAGCTTTCTATTCCCTCTGGGTGGCTCACAGAGCACAGATGCAAATCGCCACCAGCGTGGAAAGCGTGCTGTAGTTAACCCAAGGCAACAATGCTGTCTGTCTGCGAGTCAAATCGCAACCTGTGATATGTTACGCACATTGCGTCTGTCTCTCACAATGATGTTGATCAGAGAGAGAGAGGGAGAAATGTACAACACAATTGCATAAAGGGTAAAAATTTCAGCCCAGCCATTTCCTGTAAAAATAAAAAGGCGGAAGCTCTGCCATATTTAGAGAGTGTGCGTGCACACACATGCATGCTCCCAGACACACACGACACAATGGGACAGTGGCAGATGTTTACAGCCGGGGCAGAGTGAAAGACCTTGATGCACATAAATACATACAGTTATAATTAAAGTGTAAGGGGCTTAATCCCTAATCTGTGACGGGCGCTAATCTGCAGCTCATTGTTCAACATGCATGCACAACCATACACACAAACACACACATAAAACTAAGAAAGCCGAAAATGTGCCTTACCTAACAAGAAGTACCTATTTTATACGCAGTGAGACTGAAAGCAAAGAAACAGATACATGTGCATGTTTGTGAGGAAATATGTTGAGCGTGCCAGTGTGTGTGTGCGTAGCGTACATGCCTCTTGCATGTTCATGTGAGAGGTCAGCGGCCTGTCCTCTCAGCGTTCCCTAATGCCCCTGCATCCACGACGGAGGCTTGATGGAATCACAGGAAATTGGATTGTCTTCCATTTGCTTTAGAAGCAGCCTGGAAGAGACACTCCCTACCCTCCCATCCCCATCCCACCACTCTCCCCCAATACCTGCAGTTAGCCACCGTAGCCACTCCGCACCCCTCCTCCTCCTCTCCGGTGCACCCCTGTTCCCATCCCATTACGGAGGCATGTCGCACCGAACCCCTGCTTTTACATGTCATCCAAAGTTTCCCCTTGCGGTGCAGAAATGCTGGGCTGGATGTCAGCAGAGTGCTCAATAAAGCAGCTGCTTGCACAATACCAGCAGCGGCAGCAGCAGAGATCCAGCACTGTGGAGTGTATCGCCTTAATGGGGTGGAGCAATATGCTTAGGAGCAGCATGGATGAGGATTGATCTATTAGTACAATTGCAGTTTTGCTGAATTTAAGTTGCACCAATCTATCATTTCTACCACACTAACGATGTGAAGCAAGATGGATGAAAGAGCGAGACAGCAAACGTGGAAAGATACGAGCACACAGCTTCGTTTCTTTACTTCTGTGCCTTTGCAGATCAAAAATAATACTGTAACTTGTCTCTAATTGGTACAAAGAAAGAGAAAACAGACCAAATGATTGAGTGTATGCATTTGAGTCTTTTTCAGTCAGATTACCCTAAAAGATTGCAGGAGCGACCAGGCCCCTCAGTCAGACTGAAGCCAAGCAGGATCAAATAAAACATAGTCTGTAACTGTTCATCTGCACAGAACACACAAAGGGGGCTGTCACAGATGTCGTGCTCACGTCTGGAAAGTGGTTTAACTTGTTTTTCTCCACCAGTCTGCCCTCACAGTCCTCGGACGATGGGACAAGAATACTGCAAACAACCCAAGCTGTTTACAGCAGCATTAAGAGGAGGGATCAAGGGCATATCAGAGGCGGAAACTTGACTCAGTCGGTGGATACAAATAGGACACAGAGGTCCCTTGAGTCTATCTCCGCTTGAAACTAGGTTTCAGTCTGTGTGTGCTTCATTCTGTTTGTTTGCGTCCGAGCCAGAGAGGAGATTGTGGGCGGAGGTTAAAGGTCAGTCAAATCCACCACCAGCTGTGGAGTCTGCTGCAGCGTATGAGACTGAAGACAGCACAGAGAGTGTGTGTGTGTGTGTGTGTGTGTGTGTGTGTGTGGTGTCTCCATGGACTGTAAAAGCTTCCATGTTTTCATGCCAACTGTCAGTGGTGTGGTGGGTGATCTGGAGGCCACAGTGCAGATTTTCTTTGCTTATCTCCTCTCTTTTCTTTTTCCTTATCCTTCTTAAATAAAGAGGGGAAAATGTTTTGTGTGCCACCATCTTTGTTCTGCTTGACATCTTTCTGACACCTATTAATAAGAACTGTGTCATTCTCAACAGTAACTATAATTTAAGTGGCATTCATCTTAAGATGGACAGAACATTGTTGGCACACAATAGCTCCATCACTGTCTTTCACTGACAAATGTTTCGTCTGGAAATAAAAAAAAACACTTCTTAAAGGTGCTGGAATTTAACTCCAGTGAATCATGTCGACTGTCATTTTAAGACATTAGTGTAATTAATGTAAACAATCAAGAACTTAGCCAAGATGGCAGTCATCCTGGCTATGTCACAAAACAAGAGGAGGCTTTTATTCTTTGGGAGGAAGCAGTGCGGCACTTTCAGAGCTCCTTGCAAGGGCAGACAGTAGATTATCTGCAAGACCTAAAAGACAAAAATCACTTTCAACATGTTTCGCAAAATGTGCAACCACTACAGCTGAATACAGGAGGAGAAGTGGCTCCTCTGATGGCCACTATCTGACTGCACTGAAGTGTGTGTGAAGGCTTCTCTCTCTTTGTTCTGCAAACGACCTGCTCTTTATTTCTCTCCACATCTTTCTGTCTCACCGTCATATCTCATCTCTCCAGCTCTTCCTTTCTACTTCCCCTGCTTCTTTTTTTTCTAGCTCATCTTTCTGTCTCTCAGCAAACTTTCCTGCAGCTCTTCTTCCTCTCTTCCTTTCCCCGCCTCCCCCTTCTCTCCCCCCACTGACAGCAACATTAAACAAGTGGGGAAAAATGGACAAGCAATTATGATTTATGATCAATGCATGCAGCAGCTGCTGACTTTTATAATGACAGTGGCCGGGGGAGGGAGTGTGTGTGTGTGTGATCAGTCTCCAGGGTGTGTGTGGGAAAGATGAGGGGTGAATCGATAGGCGACTGGGATCATTGGTATGCAGATTCCAGCAGATAGCATTATGATGAGCAGGTGCCATTAATCAGAAAGCAGAGCACAGATCTGAGTAAGATGGAGGAGAGGAAGACCTCCTTCACCAGGTCCCATCTGTAAGCAGAGCAGCTGCCACGGCACCAGCATCATGGACCAGACCGAACCAACTCAGAGCACCACGGTAAAACTTTTCCTATTCCACAGCTGCAAACTCCCACCACCAAGGAAGTGTCTTCAAAAGTTGACTGAAACCTGCATTATGATGACATTATGAAGAGAAGTAGAAAATATGTTTGTTGTGATGGATCTCTCAACAAACCAGCAGCAGTCTGTACGAGATCAAGCTAAAAACGTGTTTTGGTGAGCTTCGGTAATGTGGACTGAACGTGATTTGTCATGAACATACATGCAGAATCGTCATTGAAATCTCTGATGCTGCAAGAAATGACCACACAAACATAGTGCTTTGCCTGTGTATGCACATGAGTTTCCCCGATGTTTGCTGCGTATGGTTCTGCATGTGTGTGCGCTGGGAAGGCCCCCCCCGTGTTAAAAGGATCTGCAGACCGGGGCCAGCCCTAATTGAATCTGGGTCTCTTCTCTGAGCAGGGAGAGGTAACCTTGCCACTCAGTGTGTGAGCACTGCCACCCTTGGCCAAATTAGCCCGACGCCAAAATTCACTGCCCTTCACACCGCCAAGGAGTGTCCTTCAGGTGCCCCTGTGCTCCCCCCTTCCCCCTCACACCCACAGCAGCAATCAGCAACCTCACAGTTTGGGGAGGAAGTCCTGGATGATTCACTGGTCCAGAGCTGACAGGGGTCCTGGAGGATGCCAGGGATTATAGATATTTATTGTGTCAGTGTTGTCAAGAGGCTGAAACGTGTGATACAACTGACGTCGGCACAGGTCATCCACCCCAAAACAACTCCCAAACAAAGGGTAACAAGAGTATCTGATGGCAGGCTGAATGTTGATGTAAAAGCTCCTTTAAAAACCCAAACAGATGTTTACCCACAATGCTAAATAATAATTTTCTTGCCTTTCTCCATCCCCATACAAAAGAAAAAAAAACTCCATTAATATAAATCTAAATAAATCCATTCTCTCCAACCCCGTTCCCTTCATTCACATCTTCCTCCCCTCCGCACTCCCCTTCCCTCCCCATTTTGCCAAGCTCGCCCGTTCCCATGGGACACCTTAGCCTCCATTAAAGCCATCAGAGAGGAGGATAAGGTTGAGACTGAGAATTAACATCGCCAGAGGCCCCCGTCTGTCCTCCTGCGGCTCATCGATGATGTTTAAAAAGAAATATATGAAATAAATAAATACATAAAAGAGTGTAATATGAAAATCAATGGCCAGGCAGGGGGGGCTGCGGCTGAAGCATTTGGAGTGAGGGACTCATAAAGCTGAGTACTGCGGGAGACTGATGGAAGGCAAAACACTTACTTTGTTTATTCTCTCTCCTCACCCCCGTCCCCTCCCCTCGCTGTCTGTATCCAGCTCTCACTCTCTCACCCCCCACCCCCCCGTCTGAAACGGTCGAGGACAGCTTTAATGCTCCTGACAATTTATGTGGATGGTTAAGAACGATGGAAATCAAATAGTTGAGTGTAGGCAAGGCCCAGTGAGAGGCCAATAAGAAAGAAACAACAGCTGATGATGGCAAAGAGGACTGTTACCTGCTGGAATGGCTCTTTAGGCTGCTCTATTACTGTCAAGTCGCTGGCTCTTTTCTGAGTGCTCATATTATAGATTCATAACTGTATCTATGTCCGATAGGCACTTTTAACGCAGCGCTGCAACAGCTTTCATTTCATCGAGTCCAGCTAATGTGCGGCAAGTACTAAATATGAATCCTATAAGAGTACCTTACAGTGTGACCTATAAAATGTCAAGGTGTGTGTGTGTGTTTGTATTATACTCTGCCAAGATGTGTCCTGCTTTCTCTTTGTTTGAAAATAATAAAAGATGGACAGATTTTCCTCTATCCATTTATTAAGTGTTAATCTTCCAAAAGAAAACAAATAAACATCACAAAATGCTAAAAGAAATATGACCCTCCTCTACTTCAACAGATTTGTGAGGCAGGCAGACACAAACATACACATATTTGTAAATGCAGGAGCAATAAAACATGTGCTGTCATTATAAAGAGGAAGCTTTCTTAAATATCTGTATTAATGTGTGCACTAAGCTCTGGGAGAATCTCACAGTCCTGGATTTTTCTGCTGCAGAGACATGACAGTGTGAAAAGGTTCTCACTGTAGCACCGACTGCACCAGTTCCCAGCTGAATACGAGCCATGTTCATTCAAATAAACATGCATGACCCTGATTCCAAGACAACTAGAACGCTGTGCAATCATTTGTGAACAAACTGTGTTTACTGACAACAGTTTTACAAAGTGTTCCTGAGCTCATGTAGTCATATCCTTTACACAATCATGTGTTCACAAAGTGGTGAACCTCGCTCCATCCTTGCTCATGAGCCTTTCCAGGATGCCCCTTTCATACCATCATGATACTATCACCTGTTACCAATCAACCTGTTTACCTGTGGAATGATCCAAACAGGTGTTTCTGGAGCATTTCACCTCTTCTGCTGCCAAACTTGTTTGAAACTTGTTGCTGCATCAAATTCATAATGAGCAGATATTTACAAAAATCACTGAAGAACATCAAATTATCACGTTGTGTTTCATTTATGTATTTCACATTGTAATTTGATATTGTATCAATATATATTACAATATCATTTTAAGACAAAGTTTTTTTGTTTGTCACACTCATGCAAATATCATAGAAGACATCCATAAAGCATTCATGGTGATTGATTTGTAACATGGCCAGCAAAATCCAACACACCCAGAGAGGAGAAAAGGACACATGCCATGGTATAAACAATAAAACATCAAACAAATTTTATCACAATATACAGTCAGATCGTCCAAACTTCATTAGTATCCATCTCATATTTTTGTTTACCTGCTTTATTTCTCCCTTCATCCTCTTCTATTCTCTATTTTTATTCTTTCAATCCTCAATAAATTCCATCTTTTCACTTTCCCACCTTGCTGCCCTCTCTTAGTAAAAGACCCTATATATTCTGGGGGATAGGTTGCACGATTACACACACACGCACACACAAACAGACGCACACACAAACACACATGCACACACACAATTATGACGAATCTTGCTGGATATTTGTTATGACTGGCCTGACTGAGCCATTAGTTATAGGAGGCAGTGCTGGGAAAGGGGAGGGATACAAACGTGTAATAAAGCCTCCACCGTAGAATTTCAATCAACCACCATGGAGAGAGTGTGTGTGTGTGTGTGTATTTACCACTTTGATCACACAAGTAGTTGACACCACAGCAGAGGACACAGATGAGAGGGTTCAGTGTTCTTTGTGCAACAACAGCAGGCCGAGCTTGAATGCAAAACGCTGTACGATGCCCACAGTGGAGCTGCATAATATCCACAGAAAAGGCTGAAATGTTGAATTTTTGCTGAATGTTGTGACCTCAGCATGAAATGTAATGAATATTGATGCAGGCTTATTATGCTTTTTCATGAAAAATGCACATGAACAGAAGCTAAAGGCTTCGATTGGTTCAGTTTGACTAAAATGAAATATATTTTCTGACATGTTACTTGATTTGTGAGTCAGAGAATTTGGCACAACCCAAGAATATTTTATTTAGGAAGCTGTCCGAAACACTTTTTCCTTTGAGAAAAAAAGGGCAGCCTTGTGCTATTTGGTAATTGCAGTCGTCCATATTTATACAGCAGTCTGACGTTATATATTTTTTCCATTCATTCAACATGCTGTACATCTGCACTATTTCACAGCAACACCGGATTATTAAACTAATTAACAAGGTGTGACAGTTCAAGAGTGGCACTAACCTGTGCCCATCTAGCCAAATGGATTTTATAAACATTCAAAAAGCCAGCCAATGTAAGAGAGCTGAAACGTTTAGCTGATTAATTGATCGGTCTACTGATTCATCGTTCAAGTCATTTATTGAGCAGAAAAGCCAAACATCCTCCGCTTCCAGCTGCTCAAACACATGATTTTGCAGCTTTTCTCTTTTATGACATTTAATTAAGAAAAAGATTGCAATGGTTTTGGGGTTTCAGACTGTTGGTTGGATACTGTGAGGGGCATTTTTCACTGTTTGCTGGTGTTTTCTATGTGAAAAGATTCATTGAAAAAATAACTGATATATTGATTGAATATAATCATTTGTCCTGACTGATATGGCAGCCTCATGTTTTGCGTGGAATTACCTCAAGATGATATCAGTCTTTAAAACACTTTACTATTCATATCAAATAAACATAAATATTGTACATTAAATAATAATAAGATAATAAGACTGTTCCTAAATTACCTGAAGCATATCTTTGGTATGCAGTACTACAATGTCTTGTTACCTATCAGCCAACATTAAAGCTGCAGTAGGCTACAACTGAACCACTTGTGGATGCGAGCGTCACGGCATTGAACATGATGAAGCGGAAAAGAGGTGCTGGAAATTTATCACAAGTTGCAGGATTTTCTGCCTCTGAATCAAGCTTTGACTTTCACTTTCTCCAGTGGAGTGTGGGGACGGGTTTGGCCATGCGAGACCGGGCTTTCACCGTCTGAAGGGACGTGTGCATGCATCTGCTGTAGAGCAGCCAATGGGAACGCCTTCTCTCTACAATGACCTGTGATTGGTCAAAGTCTCCCGTGAAAACAGAGCCAAGAGGAGATGCAGAAGTCTAGTTTTCTCTCACTTGAATTACAAAATGCTGAGACGTTATTATGGAATTTTTGCCCAATGACGGAAAAAATAAACTGCCTACCACAGCTTTAATGCTCACACTGACATATGAGAGGCTAACAGCTAATATCAGAGGGTGTGTCAGGCTGCCCATTGATTGGTTTAGCTACAGAAGGTAAGACTGGGCTCTGATACAGCTTTATATCATACAAATTTCAGGTCTCACACGGTCATGAATTCACAGTTTTACTCCATCATACTGATAAACCAACAGTGCGAGTTCACCTACACCCCTCACATCAATATCCAATCAATGGATCCATACCTTGAGAGGGACTTTGCCATTACAAATCAGCCATGTGCACATCTATGTACAGAGCTTCCTCTCAACACGAGCAGACAAGCACAAACTGCTGATTCTAGTTTAAAAAGTACCCCTGTGAGATATTTTCCACAATCAGACTCAAACAATGAAACTGTACATTTAAGAAACCATGTGAATTTAATAAGATATGCCCCTCAGACACACACAGTCAGCTACACACTTCCCAGATATCCCTGCTGGTTCTACATACAGACTACGGGTAAGAGACTTGTTGTGTGCTCTCTAGCCACCAATTGTAGGCCGCCCAGTCAGATATTTATTACTATTGATCTAGCTGGTCCTGGCTGGAGACTTTTGTTCTGCCGGCTCGAGGCTCTGACCTCAATTAAGTTATGAATTTCTATCTGATAGACTGGGAGCGCTTGGGGCCTGCCGTGGCCGTGCTACCACGCTGGATTAATTAGAATTAGCGGTGCTGCGAGTCGCCCTCCCCGCCTCATGGATCATGTTGTTTTAATACAAAGTAGAGGCGGAGGCGAGGGAGGGATGGAGTGAAGGGGATGGGAGCTTTGGGGGAGGGGAGAGTGATGAGGAGAGGGGAAAGAGAGAGGCGGAGAGTCGAGTAAAAGCATGTGAGACACGGCCATGTGCTCAAAACCTGCGCTGCTTTTCCTCCAATCACGTCCTCTTACTTTAAACCTGCCTTAACATTGTTTCCTTCCTGGCATTGTGTTTACCTGCATCTCACCTGTCCTTCCTCTCTCAGCCTAATCCCACCTCTGTCACTCTCAGTAATCACCCTAAATCACACATTGTGCAAGTCCGCTCTGGGCCATTCCTGACCTTTGTTGTACTCCGCAGCACCTCCGTCACAAAGACGTGCCTTTTCGACTCCAGTTCCCATGAACGGGCGCGTCCTTTCTGTAAATGCATATTTCCATGGCAACCCTGCAGCTTGTTGGGAGGGCTGGAGGAAGGTTTGGGATTTCCTCCTGGAAACCAAAAGTTGCGTGTGTGTGGGATGAGGCTTAGCTGCTGGTGTGGGATTACACCGTCTGGACGGAGAATGACCACAGGGAGAGGGGACACAGACACACACATACATGCACGCACACACGTCTACACCAATTAAAGGACAATGCTCCTCAACTTTTAGTCACACAAAAGGAAAAATGATCACTTAAAATCCACAAAATATATATGAGACTCCCCAATTCTGAATGCGATACCTTGACTTTCTCAAAGGAGCACTTCAACTTTTTGCTCTCCTGCAGAGTCAGATGAGCAGACGCCTTTTTATTTGTTTCTGTATTGTTAAAAATGTTTTAATGCATATTTTTCTCATTTCTTTTGCTTCTTGCTGTAAAATATCATTTATTTCAACGAGGTCTGTTACTTGTAATTAGTTCTGGACGGCTCAAACAGGAGTCTTTTCGGCACTTATACCAAAACAATACTCGTCATCAATAAATATAAACTAAATATAAACATCTACAAATCCATCTGCACCTGCTGAAGAAGATCATCTGATCAAAAGCTCCAGAGCAGCTATTAAACAGACCTTGTGGTGAGATTAGTTGATCAATAGCCAAATTATTATCAGAATTATCCGATCAGAGTAAACTAAACCAAGAATCTGAGGCAGCTTTCACTGCTCAGGTGCAGGCACATATTTTAGTCACTACTCATAAAGGTCTGACACTGTCACGTCTTTAAAGCAGTTATTCTTCATCTAGTTGAACACCTAAAGGCTAATTACTGATGAATCTGTACAGCGTGATCTGTTTTCGCTGCAGTCGTGATATGATGGAATGTCCTAAACTTAAGCCGAGGCCTCGTTAATGCTCTTAAATATATTCTAGTGCACAAAATATAAGTCCAGTGTTTAAGCCTTAATTTCCATTATTACATTAAGTGAGGTTTTACCGCCATCTTTCCCACAGTTTGTGCTGTCTGCCCCACTTTCTCTGGGTGTATTAGCTGCTGGAGCAGTGAGGATGGGGGGGGGTTAATGTACAGTACCAACACCAGGGCCTGATCTACAATTGGCAGGTGGCAGAGCTGTGATCTGTGTATTCAAACACACACAGCTACCTATTGTATCCCCCCCGCCTTGATCCAGGATTAACTATCAAACCAGCCCTTAATGCAGGTTACCAGGGTTTGGGAACAATTCGCTAAAACAATCAGTTGATTAATTTCAAACGATTTTCCTCCTCTGCCAAGCAAATAATAATACTTTTTGTTTTAACTCTGAAGTCCCCCCTCCCCCTTTTAATCAACAAATTAAGCATAAATCATGTTTGATCTTTATTTACTGGTTGCTCGGCAGTTGGTAGAGGTCAAGAGAGATTACTGGTCGCTCTAATAGCTCGCAAACAACCCAAACATTCCTCTATTCCTCTCATGGACACACACAACCTCCCACTCTCTTCGTTTCACGTGACAGAGCCTTTGGGGGAAAAGGACAGACGTATAAAGCTGCCAAGCAACTTTTATTTTTTTCTAATATAACAAAAACGTCGCTTTCCTTTCCTTTTGTCTCTCCCTCGGTTCTCTTCCTTGTTGACTCACCCCCAAGAAAAAACAAAAGCAAAGAAAAGGACGTCCGAGCAGGTTCTAATGAGAAGCATATCGGTCTGTAAGCTTTACATAGTGAGATAATTTGGCATTGCGACAGAGAGCTATGATTTAGCTGACTATATTTTTCTCTCAGCCACCTCTTTGCCACCTCATAAATCTGCTCCCAGTAACTCTGCTGCAGAGGTCCAGTGTCTTTAATATTCAGTCGTCTCCACGGCTGACTCCCTCTGACACCTGAGAGACGGGCAGGTGAAAAGGTCCTGACGGCCTGAATGCACCAATGCTCCCTCCCAAACATTATTTTAGGTTTTAATTCCTTTGTGTGCACGAATTTGCTCAAAAAGGCACATTTTTAAAAAGCAGAATAAGATATTAAATAATTGAAACACACCTGAAATTTCTAGATTACCGTCATCATGTCTGTGGTTGCTCCATTACAAAGGATTCCAGACTAAAGAAACAACATCAGAGGACTCCACGCCTGAAATATCACCTTAACGCAAAGCACTTAGCAGCGAGCTCGGAGGTCAGACCTCACAGGGCCCCTGATTCTACAGTGAGCAACTAGTCTCGCCAAGCCACACTGGAACAGACGTTCATACACAGACTGAATACGTCAACCTGTGAGAGATCAACATACTCTATCGCCTTTAAATTTAAATCAAGTTTATAATGTCTAATCAATGATTCCCTCGTATACCAAAATACATTTCAATTGAGGCCTAATATATTGATATATGCAATAAATTTACATGAATTTATCACAAAGCATGAGATTAATGAGATACATTTTGCTTGACAGCACTAGTTTTGATATGAAATGCGGTAAAATCAGACAAAAGTGTGAGGGAAATAAATTTAAAGTCTACTCAAGTTCGGCCATCTATTATCACTGCCTGGTCAAAGATTTATGTTTCCTCCCATGACGGCTGAAAAATCTTGGCACATGAAGATATCAATTTATATTTTAATAATAGATACATGACAGTAAATATGATACAAAAAGGACGAAAGCCTCCATCTATACATCAATCCTCCTCTGCTGTCATTATCTTGATATGGCTCTAAATCATTAGTGAAGTGTTTCATAGTTATCCCACTGTTAAGTCTTTTATGAACCACTCGCCACAAATCCACCCTCTCTCCCTGCGAGCATTCAAAACAAAAAGGGGCCACACATGACCACAAAAGAGAAAGTCATTTGTGAAATGTCCTGATTATGTGGGTTGTGCAACGTAAAACAATTTGCCTGATTACTTCCAATTGATTTGGCCTTACAGTTAAAGCCTCAGTGTGCAGCCCGGTGAACTGCACTGTGTCGTGCCGCCGGGCAGGGGAGAGGAGTAATTTCTCCGATGTGCAGCTGAGCCAGCTTACCGCCAAAGCCTCCTGGATGCTGCTAAACCTCGGGGAGGCTAAACACTAGGCTAGCTACCAGCTAACTCTGTCTGCTAAAGCTCTGGGGGATTTGTCTGTGGCACAAAGTGAATTAAAGGTGACCTTCTGGAAGGGATGCAGAGGATGGAGAGAGAAAAGAGAAGGGGGATGCTGGAGATGCTACTTGCCTTGGGTTTGCATGCATCCTGACTTGTAAAACAAAACACAGCCACTAGACTTTTGTCCTGGTGAAGGAAAAGGTTTCAACCAAATTTGTGAACTTCAAGAGGTCCAACAAACACATTAAAGTTCTCCAATTGGGCAAACTCAAAGCATTTATATTGAATTAATCAGAGTTATTGATAAAAACTGCACTGTATGAAAATGTTCTTCCACCACCTTAAAAAAACCCCAGCTCTCAAGTTTAGTCATTTATGTGATTATAGAGGTGGAATCTAATAAAGTAATAGAGATCTGAAGTCATGCTCCAGTTCCACGATGTATTTTCCCATAGAGGCTTTCTTTCATTGATCTTTTTGAGATGCTGAAACATAATATTGGTGTTTTCAGTCTGTATAACAAAGGTCAATACCTAATGGGGCTGCGGCAGATGAATGCTAACAAAACAAATGTTGCATCTTTGTTGAAAATGAGAAAAGTAAAACAGACACTACAACATAAAACAGTCTGAAGTTGGGATGTGTCTTTGGTGCTCTAACTTTGAATGAGACTCATCACACAGTTTCAGACAAGAGGGGCTGATCTGGCTTCCGCTCATTAACCTACTGATGGATTATCACACCAATCACCATCTGATGTCCTCTTCAGTTTCAGGCACAAACTGAACGCACGACCTGGCCTCCAAATCCAAATTTCCACCAGCGATCGCCGGATTAAAAAAATCGTGTTAGAAAGAGCGACAGAGAGAGAGAAAAATGCCGCTCACCTGACTGTTGATGTCCGCTTTGTGCTGCAGTAATACAGACACCAGCTCCTTGTGTCCTCTGTCGCAGGCCCAGTGCAGGAGAGCCCGGCCCTGCCAACACAAACACACCGGGCGATTAAACAAAAGTTTCTTTCATGGCACTGAAATGAGCTGAATTCCACCAAAATCACACAACTCCTCCTCCTCCTCCTCCTCCTCCTCCTCCTCCTCCTCTACCTCATGCTCCTTAAAGTTAAGTTGTGCTTCAATCTGTTTGTTAGCTTTCAGACAAAATATATTATGCACTACCAGAACTCAGAGCCTGACCTGCCGACAGAATGACAAGATATGTAGACTGCTCTGTGTGTGTGTGTGTGTGTGTGTGTGTGTGTGTGTGTGTGTG
>JBBMOE010000022.1:5033544-5180241 GCA_037975065.1 Chaetodon trifasciatus
CTCTCTCTCTCTCTCTCTCTCTCTCTCTCTCTCTCTCTCTCTCTCTCTCTCTCAGTTGAAACTTCACCACTGCCCTCTGCTGTTGAGCAAGCTGCGCTGCAGGTGAACGAACGACAACAATGGCAGCGGACAGACAAAGCTTTCTCTGCCGAGGTCCCTCGGCCATCTGGCCTTTGGCTGTGAACTCACCAGCTGACCGCCTACTTATCTGGACGGCTGTGATGAAAGAGCGGCAGGGTGCGAACCATTTGGCCTGGCCGATAATGAATCTAGCGCGGGTGAGTGGATTTCGGGGTCAGTCCAGAAAACACCCCTCGACGGTAATAGCCATTCACACAATTTATGCATCTCAGCCTCAGGAGCGGTTCCCATGTGTTTGTGGCCTCTGATCATTGAAACCATTATGTAACGATGGCAAAGAGAGCTGCATGAACCCTCCCTCAGTGACCTGTATTTTCCACGATGCTGCACTGATCATTTTCACCGGTCCTCCTGCACAAGAGGTCAGAGCACATGACAACAACCCTGCAGCAGGTGCAGACTCAGTGCCAGGACACCTGAACATGGATCCTCTGGATAAATAAACTGCTGATTTCCCTGCTCTCTCTACCCTTTGTTGCCACTTAATAACATTTATTTATTTTTACATTTTACATTTATACATATTATATTATGACAACTCTCACATGTAAGTACATTCTCACTGACATATTTCTTTGTTTCGAGTGTTACCTCTTCATCTTTAGTATTGACATCCACATTCTGGGAGCTGATGGCCTTGCTGATGTGGTCGATGTTATTTTCTCTGCAGTAGTCAAAGATGTTCTTATCCTCTTCCCTGAGAGAGAGAGAGAGAGAGAGAGAGAGAGAGAGAGAGAGAGAGAGAGAGAGACAAGTCAGTCAACTTTATTTTTTAAGACCTTCATTTGTGCTTAAAGAATCAGATGACTTTGCTCTCTTTGCCTTAACTTGTCCAGATTTTGTGTGTATGTTGGAGGTTTGAGGAGCCTCCACACTAACACAATGCAAGTGAATGGATTCCTTTACTAAAAAAACAACATTTCTTCATACGTTCAGCATCCTGGCTCATCCACAGAGCTCACTGTGAACACTTTTCATTGGCACTACTTTCTACTGATGAATGAGTCACAAAGACAAATGATGGCAGGATGTTTATTCTATGATCAGAGTTACAGGGCCGCCATTTTTAGGAATGAAACATTGCTGTTTTAAACATGAATCTTCAGACCAGCCCAAACAAAATGACACTCATCCCCCGCTGAACTGTTTTGCGACCGAAATCTCAAAACATTGGCAAATAAAACCCAAACAACTATCCGCATGGCTAGATCCCACCAGAGACAAGTGAGGAAATATGTCTTTCTGTAATTTGGGTGAAACGACCCTTTAACTGCCCTGCGTGTCCATTCAAGCGTGTGTGTGCACCCAGGAGAGCAAACACCATGCTGCTGGAGCATTTAGTCATCAGACGTGCAGACACAACAGATAACACAACTGCTCCGTCTGTCTGATACAGCAGCCACACGTGCCACGTCCCCCGGGAACGCTGGCACACGACACACACGCAGCGGCACCGTCCCACCTCTGATTATATCTCTGTGTCTCTAATCACCTCCTGGCATTGGGGACAGGAGTGAGTGGTGGGGGGAGGCAGGGTGCAGTGCTGGTGCTGGTGAAGGAGGGCTGCTGGGTGAAGGGGAGAGAAGGGGCGAAATCTCATTTAGAGCTTTACGCCTTCCCCTCCCGCTTACCCACGCCGGCCATTCAAATTAATTGAATTTAGTGCTCTATTGTCTGACAGAAACCCCGCATGCCCGCCGCTTTGCCACTCCCACGCAGAAAGCCAGTCATCCCCAAGGCCAAATCCCCCACTTCCTGTCTCTGACGCCTGCTGGCTCTGCCGCACCGGGCCTTGCAGGTTCCACAGCGCACACCTGGCTCCAGTCACACAGGGGACACTGTCGCCCGTCGTTTTCAAACTCACGACCAATCAAATGGCTTTCTGAGGATTCCCAAAAGCCTTTTCATCCTGAGTCCTTTGAGCTTGAGGATAAGGGGGCTGTATCTAATAAATGTAGTCATCCATCAATCCTACTTGCAGAAGTTAAAATAGCAACACAGTTGGCAGCGTCACTAGAAAACCATCTGAGATGTGTAAGCGCTCGCCAGGCGGTGTGTGTCTGTTTAAACAAACACAGGTCACCTTTGATATAAAGAACAACTGAATTAGAGAAACCTCTTAGTCCCGCTGCCCTCCAGCATCAGCCCACTCTCCACACACAGCCGCATCACTACAGCTTAAAGCCACCAGTGGAGATGAACCAGTCGGACTCACAATCATCACATTACTGTGAGGATACAGGTTCAAAATTGACACAAACAGCAGCCACAAACAAAGTTTTGTCTGCCGTTTGTGCTTTAATGAACCTCTGCGCTCCCCTTTCTTCGCCTCCTCATCGACATGCTTCTCTCCCAAATCTCTCGTTCCTCCCCTCCCTCTCCTTGCCACCTCCTCATCAGCCCGTGATGAATTATGAATAACTCATTACACTTTTATCACTGCTAGGTTATGTATGAGCACATTCATTTACATACTCCTGATTACCAGCGCTATGTTTATTCATGAGCCTCCGTGCTGGGCCACACCCACTTCCTTGTCTGATGGCCATGGTGACCCTAAGTGTCCCTGATGTGTGGCTGCCATCCGTCTCCCTGGCAACTAATCAATAGGCCAGCTCATCAGTCTTTCGTCGATGGTCGGACAGGACCGGCCTGACGGGCGTCACATAAGACATGAGCACACATCTAAGCATGTAGTGTAAGGTTACATAATCTCTAATCTCTAAAACAAGACCCTATATGAATGTACACAACACACACCTGTGTATAGTCCAGACCACAGAGAGAGCACACATGAATCCACACGCACGCACACACACATAAAACAAACAAATGATTAATGTGAGTCCCGTAAACGACATGACATCAACAGCAGTGCAATGCATGCTGGGAAGGTCACAGGCTACTCTGTCATAACAACAGCTGAGGTACCAAGGGTTGTGTGTGTGTGTGTGTGTGTGTGTGAGTGTGAGCATTATGTGCTCACATGTGTGTCTAGTCTGGTGTACTGGCAGATATGTCCTTCATCCATCAGGCTAAACTGGCGACAGTGGTGGAGAACACTCATCTACCTGGCCTGAGCTTCTCACTGATCAGCAGCACAACCACACCATCCATCACGCACACACACACGCACACACACAGTCATCTCATCCCCGATAGGACCCTGGTCCACGCTCTCAACATGGCTGAGTTCCACAGAAGTACAAGAAACAAGGAGAGCTCAAATAACTGGGCAGCGGCTTCCAGCAAAGTGTCCAGACAACAAAGCCTCCAGCGTTTATCAGAATCCTTTTTCAAGGTGGGAGAGAGAATTACAAATGTAGCATTCAAAGCCTCTTCAATCACACACTGATCAGCTCAGTAGCCCAGAGATATTGCTAATCAATCCTGCTTTTGTCGATACACACACACACACACACAGATCGAGATGAGCGGTGAGCAATGCAATTAACTCTCTGTCTGGTTAACAGGTGCTTAGCTGTTTAATGTGGAGTGGGTCTGTGTGTGTGTGTGTGTGTGTGTGTGTGTGTGTGTGTGTGTGTGTGTGTGTGTGAGAAAGAGGAAATTGGAATGCAGCAGAGCAGTGACTGTGACAGTTCCGGCAGGTTATGCATGGATTCGGGTGCAATCGCGTCGACGTATAGCAGCAAGTGTATGTTTATGTGTGCACATGTGCAGAAGTGTGTGTACGTGCCACGTTAATGACTTCCTCCTTGTCAGTTTCCCTCGGGGAAGCGTTGCTACTGGATATCACCAAGGAGAGCATCGTTCTGGGAAACCTGCTGTACCTGCCTCTCTCTGCTGTTCCCGGAGTGTCTTCATCACCACCCCCCATGCCCCCAAAGCACCCCCCCGAATCGTAACGTAATTAAAAAGGGGAGACTCTGGCCGCCTCTTCCCAAGGCCGTGCATACCAATCACATCCAGCCATTTAGGAGGAAAACCTGCAGGATTCACACATCTCATTTTCCTCTCCAAAAGAGCTCTTTTTTCATTGAAATGAAGATGAGGTTTTTAAGCTTGAGTAACTCTGCCAGGCAGAAGTAAATGGAGAATATATTTCATTAACATAAATCAGAACTGTATGACGTCTCCGGGCACTAACTGCAGTTACGGTCTGTTGAATATAATCAAACACAGCATCGAGATCGGTGGTTAACAATACCAAGCTTGGATCGACTTGACCTCAGCGTTCAGCAAGCGGTGATCCACAGCTGGAGGAAGAAAGCTGAGTGTGTTCAAGCATCCCAGAGAACTGGGAAATGCATTTAGATGCTTTGTCCTCTGAAAACACAAACTAAAAACAGAGGATCAGGTTGCTTTCTTTGTACCTGCAGTCAGATTTGGTTTGCAGTCATAAGGGCGTCCATCACACACACTTTTCAAACAACTATAGACAAGCAAGATTAAAGTGCACGAGGATCCAATCATCAGGGATTAAAAAGAGAGTAACCACAGTAATAAATAAGGTAAATATCGCTTCTATAGCATCTGTGCAGCGTTGCTCCAGCTGATGGCCACTTGAGCAAAGCTATTCTTATACCGCTTTGTTCTACGCCTTGGGAGTACAAACCTCTGTCCAGAAGGAAAAAGCTGAAATTCACTGTGTGAAAGGTGGAGCTGTCATTTAAAATTGAGCTGGTTATCCTGTCTGGTGCAGAGAGTTTTTGTTTTTTAAAGCTAGGTTTTCAAAGTGTGGCACCAAAGAAAAGAGAAAAGAGATTCAATAAAAACAGATAGAACAAGGTCGTCATCAACGCTTTCCTCAAACCAAACAAACGCAGCCGCCACTTTTTTCACGTGGCGTCACTGTTTCCTTCAAAGTTCAGTTTTGAGTCAATACTTGTCCCAAGATATGTGTACGATTGCACACATTCCACTGTCTGACCCTTACTGGGTGTGACTTCATTTGCTATCACTGTGTTTAATAAAGAGACTGTGTGAGATGTTTATGAAGTCGATGCAGTCTGTGACAGTCTACAGGATGCAGGTGTCCTTCCCTGCATAATCAATGCAATGGGAGGTTTCTGATGTATGGCTGTCCTTGTCTGTGTGTGCGTGTGTGTGTGTGCATGTGCGCGTGTGTGTGTGTTACTTCTGACGTAAATACCTGATCATCTCCTCCTGGTACAGAGAGCTGACTGCTGCTCCTCCAAAGCCTGTTCTTCTTTCTGCTCCTCGTCTTTCCTGTCAAATGAAAGACAGTCCCACATTAAAGAGCAATATCCACAGCTAAAACTCAAATATGACACAGCGCAGATGTTGGTGAGCGCTAACAAACACACTTCTTGTTCACCTGGTCTAGTTTGGCTTACTTTTGCAGCCTGTGTTGCTGTCCCATGACCTCATTGTTCTGTGTGCTCAATACAATACAAAAGGCTTGGGTTGATCTATTCACCATGAATGGCTCTACCTATAGCTTTTCATCTATTGCCTCTGTGAAGCTAATGCATGACACAGATGTTCTCTGGGGCCTTCAGACAATGACCTCATAGGTAATAAATGTCCAACAATATGCACAAAACCAATATAAAATATACAGCGCCTTAATTTGTGACCCTTGTTAATCTTTGGTGTTTTTCATGGAATTCCATATTACATTCAGTTCAGCTGGGACTTTATTACCCAGCCTATTCTTCGCTGACCAACCTCGACTCACAAAAGAACCCGCACAAATCTGATTTCAGGGAATAGCGAGAGTGGGAGAGAACATGACAAGCGAAGCAAAACAACTGTGCGTGCACTTTTGGGGGGAACCTAATTTACTTCAGAAACTCAGAATATTCGCTGATGCACTGGCCCTGCTCCTCTGAGGTATAATGTAATATAAAGCCTGTGTCTGCTCAACAATTGAGGCAGGCACAGAGGTCAAATTCTGGCTATTATTCTCTCCCCTGCTTCCCTGTCTATGCACTTCTACTTACACCATTTTGACTGTGCTTCTAAAGGAATAGCCGATGCCATGCAATGGTGCTTTGTTAACACTAACACAATCATCTTCTTTTCAGGGGGGCATTTGTGCATTTGCTCGCCTGTCTGCCCTGCTCTCTCCTGGCATTGTGCAGCTGTGGGGCAGAGTCAGCGAGTATTGCCCCGCAGCATGGCCCAAGAGAAAAGAAGGTGTCAGGATTGGACATGTGGTTGACAGTGATGCTATCAAAGAGACATAAGTATGGAATGAGGGGAAAGAAAAGGGAGGGATGGGGGTAATAAAAGAGTGAAGGGGTTAAAGAAGAAAAGGGGGTAGGGGAAAGATTTAATAGAGGAAAAGCAGGGAGCATAGAGATGGAGAACAAAGAGGAAAGAGTGCAGTAATGAAGAGATGAGGTAAAGCAGAGGAAGAGCAGAAAACGGAAAGAAAAAACTGTGAGACGCTACATCAGTTCACACAGGACATGTGACAGGCCTTTCAGATGTTTTCTAAATGTATTCTTTGGCTTTCCAATTGTAGAGAAATCAACCTCATGTCTCTGGGGCTGTGCTTGCACAGCATGATGTGACTCAATCCATCCTCTGTTTGCAGAGTATGCTGTAGAGGGAATCCACACACTTAGGTCAGCTGTTTGCCTCCCTTTCAGGTGTAAAACTTTTAGTGATGCCATTTTCAGTAATTTCAAGCTATGGCAGCTTGTGGCCGGGGGACAGCTGGCCAGAGTTTATTTTTCTAGTTATTTTACATACGTAAATGAAAGAATCATATTATCACAGACTTTTAAATCAACCCCTGATCTTACAGTATATGAAAGCTGCAACCTGTGGAATGCTCCATTAACTGATAAAAATTAATTAAACTTAGAGGACGAATGGCTCAGTCTTTCCCAAAATAATGCACTAAATTTCTTTATTGTTGACCTCAGTAAGTATGAACAATGCTACCTTTATATACATGCAAAACTACAGTCTGCCCTGTTCAATATTTACTATCAAATTTATGTGACTGAGCACACATTTTCATGTGAAGATCAAACATGACAAGTTTGTTCTTAGTGTTCCAATAATAACACTCTTCCCAACTAAGCAAACAGTACAGTTACAGTTGTTGTTGTAACTGTGTGCTTCTGCTGCCGCCTCAAAGGACAGCCTGTCCATGGCAACACAACTCTCCTGACACAGCTGAAGGAGGACATGACACAGGAGGGCATAGAAATGTAAACCGTCTCTCATATGTCAGGCTCATCTCAACAGCATGACTATGACAGGTTTTTTTTGCATAATTCATATCCCAAAATGTCAGCTATTGAGGAAGACAACATCGTCTTCTCATGTATTTTTCATGCTGCATGTACAGAATAAAGAGCCACTAAAAGGCCTGGGACAAAACTACACTGTGACACTGACCTCTTCTGGCAAAAAACTACACTGCAACTTTAAAGGGCAGCAATGACATTGGATGTGTCTATATTTGTCATCCTCTTTGTCATACTGTGAAGCAGAGCTGAGTCAAACACTTATGTTAATTTGAAATATCTCCAAAGGCTAGTTTTGGTAAATATGAAGTGCCAGGGTTTTGTATTTTTAAGAATTTTTTGTGGTAAGGAGGTACCTAAAATTTGTTAAGGTAAGGCATCATTTACAGAACAGTAGGGGCTTTCAGACAATATCGCCTGATTCGATTAATTTGACCTGTATATGTTTAGTACTTTGATTTACTCAGTGCTTGTTTCAGAATCCACTATATTAGGATCCAGAATAACCCAGAGTTACAAATTATAGTTCACTACAGACAGTGGTTTACAATCAAAATGAGTGTTGGGAATCAGCTTTGACTTCTCAAAAATGGTTCTCATTACCTTCGTGCTGCCTTCAGGGTCTAAAATGTTGACACAAGAAATGTACTCCTGCATTGCCTGCTCCGCCTCCATGTCTCCAAGCTGCTTCCAGGCTTGCCTGTAATGAAATCAGAAATGTCACCACAATCATAACCTACAATTGTAAACTGGAGGTGTGGATTTTCACCTGGATTGTGAGTTGTCGTGTTGTACAAAACCTTTCAGAGTGGGAAAAAAAAAACACCTGTCAACCCTCCCATTTTTCACAGGATTACTTCCCTTCTTTCCTGCTGCCCTCCTGTTTAAATATTTTCTCAGAAATCTCCCACATTTTTAACCTTTCTAAAAAAATAACAGTTGACAGGTGGTATAACAACCTATTTGATGTGCTTACTACATTCCCCCCAGTACAGCAGGTGGCAGTATGTAGAGCATTAGCTTTGACATCCAATAAAAAAAGAAGAAGCAGGATGAACGTGAGAGGGAAAGAGTACCTACCAAAAAGTCTAATTTACCCGTACGGGCAAAGTCATGCTTTTTTGTATAATATATTCCACATAGATGTATCACACTGCAGGAAAAGTGACGAATCTGTCAAACATAAGCGAGCCCAAGAAGCGCAATAACATGCTCCACCAACGACTGCATTTATACTATCTCTGCCATCCATTTACATAATCACCCTCTCCTACCGTCTCACTTGCCAGCAGCCTCTCTCAAAATCCCAACTGAATCATAATGTGTCAGTGACGTGTACGCTTCAAGTAATACGTGAAGAAACTAACTGCTGACTTTATATACCTTTTGTGTTCACAGCACTTCACTTTCAACCATCTGATTCCAACCACCTAAGAGAGTCACTTACTTAATGTAGGAACTAGTTAACCTAATCCGTGTTACTCTGATACTTGAGGTGATTTCAGGATTCACTGTATATACTCTTGTTTAAATGTAAGGGGTATGTGGACAGTGGTGGTGGTGGTGGTGGTGGTGGGGGCTTTCCTGAAAGGCTAGTGAGGTAGATTAAATCAGAAAACAATCTTCATTTTGTAAAAACACAGCTGCACATTAACACATGTGCAATGTGTGTTGTATGCAATTGCTCTTGTACGCACATACAGCACACTCACTCACTCACTCACACACACACACACACACACACACACACACACACACACACACACACACACACACACATGTATGCCTGTAACATTTCCAACACAAGCACAACATAAAGAAACCACGGAAAACTATTGTAGGCTACATACCATTTTCTTTGTCCTTCAAAGTCAAAGAAGCCAGGCTTTGGTGTATTGCACTTTCCCACTTTGGCCTGAAAACAAATCAAATCCGGATTAATCGTCTGATCCAGTTAAATCCAGACCTTGTTACATAGATGACAACACTGAGGTCCTGGGCCTACCTCATCTGTCAAAAATCAGCGATGGCACAAGGATGCCGGAGATTCAGTGTGCGGTTCTTATCTAAAGGCGCATGGTGCCGGTATTTGAGTGGTTAATTTTGGCTGAACCAACTACAGTGCAATTTAATCTGATACTCACCTGTTTATAGCGGGCATACAGGTACAACAGCTGATCCCTGCTGGCCGTCTGAACCAGATCTCGTACGCGGTCGGCTGCAGACTCAAACTCCCGCTCCAGCTCGTCTCCCTCCAGCCGATCGCCCATTTCCATGGCGCTGCAGTCAAATTTACCCAAACCTAGGTCCGAGTCCGAGTCTGAGCCTGCTCCACCGAGAGGCTCCCCTGTGTCGGGGCGGGCTGGGTCTGTACCTGAGCCCGTCGCAGTGTCCGGGGAGGACGACGGCGACCCAGAAGCCATTGTTATTATTGTTTATAACGTTAACGTACCGTCAGAGAGGACGTGCGCCGTAGATCCGTCTGAAAAGCGCTAACGGTGAACGGAGGGTAGCTGCCTGATATTTAGTTTTGTCAAGTGTTCCACTGGAGATTTTGTTTTTAATCCGTTATCGTTATGATTCCGTGACAGTCGGATTTGTTTCTACCGTTGGTCCGTCTCTTGTACTGTCAACTAAAAGCTCCGACTAAGCCCACTGCTAGTAAGAAGGTTCCGGTTATATAGTTGAGCTTGGCGGCGTCGCTTTGGTGAGAAGAAATATGTTCAAAACAAAACAAAGAACATAAGTGAGATTGTCAGCTAATTTCGATATGATGTTTTTACAGTAGAAAAGAAATTCTACGTGAAAAGAAAATCTCCGGGGCGTTTTTGTCGTGTAAGTTAGTGTGTGCGTGGTAACCAGTCGGTCAGTGAAAACAACATTACGGTGACATTGGTCAAGTTAGCCTCAATCTAATGTTAGGGTCCATAGCTAACTAATAGCTTAACTAGCTTGCAGTAGGCCAACTGATTCTTTGAATTGGTCAAACATTGGGTTATTAGAATCTCTTCTAATATAAACTTTTCGCATTTTATGACATACAGCAGCCAACATGGTCATTTTCTCATGTGTTAAGTGTATGACGTTTGTTTTGCTGGTTGGCTCAACGTTACTAACGTTCGCTAACTGTTTTCTGATGGTGGCCTCAAACTACAGCCTACTCAGGCATGTGAAGTTATTTGGTCTTTAAATTGTCGCGGTTTTAGGGTCAACTTCTAGTTTAATAACTATTCTGTCCAATTTGCCCAATTTCAGTCTTCAATCTTCTTCAATCGGTTGCATATCTTGTACTGCAATTAGCACATTAATCACTAGCATGTCTGACCCCTGTCAGTTACCTCATGACGCCTGTCATGAGGTAAGTGTACACGCATTGGCACAGTGTGTCCAGCAGATGCTGCTGTTGGCACAGTGACGAATTGTCACCTGTTCCGCAACAGACGCTGAGCGATTGATCCCAAAACTCTCTGGAGGTAAAGCCAGAACTATATTATATTTGTGTATTTTTCTTATACAAAACACACAGAATAGCCCATCCAGCTTGTCTTATATATCTGTAATTTCATTCTCATTACCTTTAATTGCATTTGCCATAAATTAGGGAACTTTGGAGTATGGACTGCATAATGCGATCCCTTTGTCGTATCATTTGAGTCACGGTAGCCTATTACCCTGTTCTTTTAAAACTCTGCGTCTCCAGAGCACAAATTAGGGTTTCTGTATGAAGCTAAGTAAATAGCCTGTCCTAACGCGATGTCCCAGTTCCAGAGGAAGATAGAAAAAACAAGCAATAATAAAGTCTGTCTGTCCATAACTCGAAATGGACTGTTAATCAGAGATGCTAGAGACAAAGAAATGAGGACAGTCTGTCATGATTTCAAAAAGTAACTTTGCAATCATTATACGATCTTTGAATGGACTTTGCACCGTTCGCTGGTTGGACAGAAAACGCGGAATGTAAACAGATGATGTATTTCTATTTTGAAGACTTTATTCCCGCTTTCATTGCAGACACGCTTTAGTGGCAAAAACGGGCTTCTCAGACGGCGGCATGAGACAAAACAAACCTACAGAAACGGGAGTCTGTGGTCTGACTGATCTGTGTGGGAGGTGAGGGGTTCCCTGACCGCACCGCCGGCTAGTTTTCACAGGAGGTCCCAACAACGCCCGGTGCTCCTGCGCGCTCTGCTGACGCAACCACGTCGCTGTGGCTCAATGCGATGGCGGACCGCAATGTCCCCAGACCTGCCCGGGGAGGGACGGAGCAAAGTCACTGAGCCACTCTCACCGGCTCCGTTACACTACCGTCCGACCACCTGTTAAAGAGAGGCCGCTGCCATCGCCGTCCCTCCCGTGAAATAGTATGTGGGACGGCATCTGCTCGGAGTGCACTGACCGGGACGAGCCAGAAGTGGAGTGAAAGGGAGCGGAGTGCGCCGGGCTGACGCACCGCATGTTGAGCCAGCAAGTTGACTGAAATAACAAAAGTCGCGTCGACGGGCTAAGGGGACGGCCGCTCTCGGATTTAACGGAGGTTTGAGGGGACAGTTGTTCCGGCAAAATGAAATTCGCGGAGCATCTTTCGTCCCACATCACTCCGGAGTGGAGGAAACAATATCTTCAGTATGAGGTAAAGTCAAATGTATCTTGTATTTGAAATAAACGCCTTATGAATATGTTCACGCAGCAAACTCCTGCAAATAATTTTTTTTTGATAGTGGAAGTGGGAAATAAGACTCATTATTAGCTATGGCACATTTTTAGAAAGCTTAAGTAATTTCTTCAGCCTTCTCTTGAGAGCAGTAAACGACGGCAAACATAAGGATGTCCTTTTGTTTATGGACTGCGGGTGTTAAGAGCCACAGGGAGCATTCAGGGTTTATTATAGCTGAGTTTACAGCACCTGAAAATGGACAGAATGAACAGTTTACTGAACAACAACAGTGCCTTTTGTACTGGAATAATTAGCAAAATAATCATGTTATTTATTTTAACAATGCACAGTATACATATTTCGGAATATTCTCTAAATAATTAATTTCTCTAGTGTCTTTGTACGTTTATTTTTAGCATTTTCTTTGCAAAACAAATGTGAATATGGTGTCAGTTACATTATTTTTTTTTGTTCCATTTTTTTTAGTTTGTCGCTTTTTTCCTTTCCTTTCTTTTTCTTTTTTCTTTTTTTTTTTTTACACATGCCTCCTCAGTCATATGATTTTGTTTGTTGTCAATTACTTTGATGATTGCATCTCAGAAATTCATCTTCTTTGGATTATCCTTGTATTTTTTATTATTTGCAACAATCTAACTGAGCACAAGGGAAATCTCTCAGGCATCAATTATGCATTGTGCCAAAACTGCAAATATTCTTCTGGCTTTATTCCTTTCAATTCCTTGTTTTTGAGCAGAGTTTTGAAAAAAAAAATGTGTATATAGTATTTCTAATAATCCATGATGTAGTTAATATTATGCACCATCAAACAGCAATGGTTGTCTCTTGGAGTCAACCTGCGAGTGTTCATCCAACACTATATTTTGTCTGGTTTCTGATGTCTGTGGATTTGAAGAGACCTTTGTGTGCACACATGGTCTTTGTTGGGTGTACAGTACTCGAGGAGTATTTTATTTTCACACTCTACTTCTTTGCTTTGCTGGCTCTGCATTAAGAGCTTTAGTGCAGACATGTAGTGACAGGGCAGGCTGCTCCATTCCATTTAGCTCTATGAATTATAGACAAAGACCCTGTTCTCTTCAACCTCAGCAGCCTACATCCCAGACTCAACAGAAGCTAACTGCACTGGTTTTATTTTGGAAACATGCCCTGAATATTATTATTAAGTTGGATAAGTGCTACAGTGGACATTTGGATTGGTCCAGCCTGTCATTGTGCAATGAACACATCTTCAGGAGGCATAATTAAGGTGGAATTATAAATGTCAGATGTCAAATATGATGTGTGCACACTGAAAAGAGGACGACTGTGCTGTAGGATTGCATTTGAATTGATTATTAACAGACATGGGCAGCCTATGTGTAGTCTTTGTATGCACAGACTGACGCACAGTGAGCCCAGGGACAGATGCGTGGCCATACCAGCCATTTTACACCTCCAGTCTTCAGCTCGGCACTCACTGACCTGAGATGGATGATGATAGATTTTCTCTGTCATCTATGTTTAGTGTTGTTTTTCAGTTAAATAATCTCGAGGTGTCATTAAAGTTTTAATATTATAGTATTTTAGCAGTGTGTTTACACCTATAACTATCAATAGAGGCAATTAAATAAAAAAGCCACTTAAGATAATTGCATTTTTTATACTGGAATCATGCAGAATCTTTTTAGATAGATAATTGATTTCTGTCAGTGTGAAAGATTGATTGACTTTATCAGTCTGTATTTGATACTTCTCTTTTCAATGAGACCTAAATTGAGAACGAAACAATAAATCTGGTGTGAACTCATCTGTAATCAAACTTTGATACATAATTCATATGAAGCCCCCCCCCCCTTTTTTTTTAACATCCCAAAAATCCAGAATATACAAACATATTGTTGCACATGCGTTGCTGTTGATGAATTATGTAGAACAACAGGGTCTGTTCCCTGGCCATGCAGTTTGTATTCTTCAAATCTGAATTATATATAGTGTTTGCAGCAAGGATGTTTTTGTGTGTATTTGTGTTGTTGGGGCAGCCTTCAGTCTCTGTGTGACCTCTGTAAACACCATTACCTCCTGAGTGGGCAGGACAGGGAGAGATCAGCCAGAGAGCTGACACCTACAGTTGATGGACATCTTATTCAAGGCTTTTATGCTTCCTGAAACAAGTCAAGGACAAAAATAAAGTTATGTGCAACGAGTATAGTCAGTTGACTTCAGTGAAGTGGGTCACTGAGATGAAACAGAATCAATTTTAATGTCATTCTGAAAAATGCAAAGCCTTGATATGCTGCTGTGGTAGCTGTGACAAACAGCCCCTCGTGTATTTATTCTGCGTTATATGTTGCAGTGGCCATAGCCGTCTGTCAACTAAATGACATACTGACACATCATTCCAGCAGCACATCATTATTACCCATAGTCCGTGCAGTAAAATGTGACACTGGCTGTATGCAATATTTCAGCTGCCCACATCCAAATTGTCTGTGGTTTGAAGTGATATTCTCGTCTTTGTGTGCTAGTTGGATTAATTAACCTGCTGCCCACTTTTTGCTCTTCTCCTTTTTTTAGAGCAGACTATTGTGTGGAGAGGCGTGCGCTGTCTGTTTAGATTGGTCAGCCAGTTTCTATGCAGATAAGAAGGACGCGGCAAAGTGGCTCGTCCCGCAAATCCAGGCTGTAGTTAGGAAGGCACTTCATTCGACCATAGAGGCATTGACAAGGCGATTGAGTGATAGAGTAATTAGGTGTGCACTTTATCCTGTGGGAGTGTAGTTATAAACCTATATGCTAATCAGTTGTTTGGTATGGAGGTGTGCATGTTCGGCTGACTCTAGAGGCTTCTGCAGAGGGCAGGGGATGTGGGTTGATAGAGGATTTACTTTTAAATGTAACAGATACTGAGTGCAAAAATATTTTAAAAGCTGTTTTTATGAAGTCTGACTGATGAAGATGTCTCTACGTGCCTGAGGGTTTTTCATGCAAAAGCAAACTTTACTATATTCCAGCATGTAATATATGTGCACAGGCAATAATTATACATGGCAGCTGTTAAATTCAGATTTCTATTGAATAACTGACATGCACAGAACATTATAGTTATACAGAAGGAATGAGAGATAGAGATGCAAGTGTGTGTGTGTGTATGTATATATGTGTGTGTGTGTGTGTGTGGGTGGATGAGAGAACAAGGCCACTTATGCATTTACCTCTGCAGTCTAATCACTTGTGTAAGCTTAGATGAGGAGGAGGAGGAGGAGGAGGAGGAGGAGAGAGCATGTGGAGACTTGCATTTACAATTCAAACCGGCAAAGTGATATTATGTTGATGAAAAACAGGTGCCCGTGTGATTTCAGTGAGTGATTGTTGTTTGTTCAAAGGTGAAGCCTTGTCTCTCTCTAATTAATCTATGCGACGCAGTTTGAACGTCTCAACCAGCGCAGTGAGCTTTGCATTGTGACGGACATGATGGAAACAGTGCAAATAATACACAACATGGCTCATGTCGTCTGTGTGTTTTTTGCAGTGATTTATGAGCATGTTCAACAATATGAACGTTGTGTATACAACAGGCATGGCATGGCGACTGCTGAGAAACCCCCCTCTCTGTACCTCCCTCCTTCCTTCCATCCTCACCTCATCATTCCTCCCCCACTGGGAGGACATCTGGTCCCCGACCAGACCTGCCCTCTGCACCCCTCCTCCCTTCCCTCCATCCTCTCCTCCCATCCTCTCTACTCCTCTTTCTCCATGCAGGGATCCACTCAGACACAGAGCTAGGGATTCAAGTGATCCACCATTGGTTTTCCAGAGATCTCTTCAGACTAATGATGCATGCTGTGTGATCTCAAGCACAGGGATAACAATCTCAAGCATGTTAGAGGAAGGATTTCACCATCCAGCACTTAGATGGTTTAGTTAGTGTCCACTCAACATGTCACAGCCATTAAAGGATCCATTGACAACATTCGATTGACTGGACACTCTGCAGTGTAAGCCTCAGTCGGACACAGAGACTTAAGGCTGGTACTTGTGTACACACATGTTCGGTGTAGTGAGTATGCATCATCTTCATGTTAATGCTCGGTCACTCGTACTGATGGCCCCATTAGGCTTGGCTTAGTTATTGTCTACAGGTTTCACCACTGATTACTGCCAAGCCTGCAGGTTTATCCCAGTTCCCCAAAGAGCCACCCCGCCCCCTTTCCCATCACTGCCATCGCCATGGCAATGCCTCCCTGTCTGAATCTGAATGCTTATTTCCCACCTATTAGTCCGGGAGGGGGCCTTTTTGCTCACCAGAGATTAGTCAGGTCCGGGCCCAGTTCCAGTGGTGTGTGTTCACAGTTGGTCTCCTGCGGTCTTTGTCAGACAAGGTAGAGACAACACTACATGCAGATGAAGTGTTCACCTCTTGGATTAGACCTCAGCGTCGGAGTCTCATTGTGCATGTGATTCGCAGAGGAACTTAAGTAGCAACAATCCAGGCTGCTGCTAATGTACAGCAGTTTCTGAGTGGTTTCCACCCACACACAGGATTACTCACACTGCTCTCTCAATGCCATGTTACAAAAGCAGCGTTTTATATAGGAAGCAGAGAGCAGTTTGATGTGATCACTGGATAAGACGTACATGTTGTCAGATTCGGATGACAGATTTTATTGGCTGACAGAGTTGATGCTGAATGGAAAAAGGCAGGTTTTAGTGTTGTGAGTCTTGAAATGTAAGCATTGTCTTTTTGGTTTATTACTCAGTAAAACTTAATAAAGTTTCTTTTCTGTTTTCTGGGGCAGTTTAGTCATTAAGACATTTTTATTGAGAAACAGTTCCAGTCTTTTCTCTGATTACCACTGATATGTTCAGATGAGCCAGCATGCAATTATCTGTCAGTTTCCATTATCTTCAAGATCAATCTTACTGCAGAGACACAACCTCGTTTAACCACTGCAGCTATCTCTCTCTCTCCCTCTGCTTTGTATCTGTCACTCGTTCTGTCTCTCTCTCCCCAGTCTGCTCTCTTAATTAGACAGACGTACACTTTGCTAAAACGTTGTTGATCAAGCTCAACACCCATCAAAGAACAATGTAATTTAAGCTGTGATTGAAGAAATAATCGTTCATTTTAAAACTCCAGACAAAAATCATTTCTTGTTCTTAATTTGTTCTCTTTATTATTTTAGAAGTTATTTGCGAGCAGCTTGTGTTATCCTTCTTAGTGTCTTCTGCTTGGGTGAATTAGGATGCTGCTGTGCTATTGCTTTGATTCACTCAAACTGAAGCAATGAAATAAGTAAGGAGAGGATGTGTGCTTGACTCTGCGAGGCTTTACAACAGGATATTACACACTTTGTAAGAGGCATGAGCTCTTGAGAGTGAACACTCCTGTTCTTTCTGAAGTTGCAGTTCTTGTTCATTTTCTTTCTGTTTATTGTGAAGTCTTGTGGAGTTGGGTTACTCTGGACAAGAGCAACTCTCACTCTCATTCATGCAAGCAAAAGATTATAATAGCACAAACTGGCTGCAAGTGGACATTCTCTGTTGAACCTTCAGTACATGTCCTCAGTTTTTTGAGCTGTCACATGCTTTAGAAATCTCTGTGCCAGAGTTTGTTCGTTATGTTAACAGCTGTGTGGCAGTTGCTGTAATCTTCCCATACGGAGAACAAGAGTTTAGTTAATGGCTTCAGATGGTTTAAATGCTACTGTAAAGCAGATGGTGCTAACAATTGTGTCCTGTGGTCTACAATAATCTCTAATTCACACCAGTGTGTTTGTATTGTAAATAGACTTTCTTCATTTGGTCTAATGTAGGACTGACCGAGGTGATTTTGTCTTTTAAATTACTCGACAGTTACAGCATACATCTTATAGACTAATCCTCTGTATTTAGGATTTCTATGGACTCTACTGACTTGACATATGCTTTAACACCCTGGCAAAATACAGTATTTTGTGTTGCTTGGATCAGTGTTTGCAGAGACTGATTTTTTTTTTCATTTCCTCCTCAGGCGTTCAAGGATATGCTGTATGCTGCCCAGGACCAAGCCCCATCCATAGAAGGTAAGGAGACTCCCTGTGTGGATAAACAAACCCAGACGCAGAGACAGACAGACACACACACACACACTCTCACAGACACACACTTCTATACCCAGTGCCCCCTGCTCGCGGCCTGTTTGGGCATCCCCAGAATAACAGCCCTTCATCTGCTAAAAATAGGTGGCAATCATCGCTAACATGCTGCCACTCACTCCAGAGGCTCTGACTCAACCAGACCAAGGCCAATTACCAAATCATTACCTTCTACCTTACTGGCTTATCTTTTTAACCAGCATGACGTAATGAATGGCACACATGAAGCAAAACATGCCGTGAGGTAAAGTTGAAAATGCGGTTTAGTGAAAAAGTTTTTTGTGCTGTGGTTGAAAAGATGTTTTGCACTCTTTAAACTCTACTGATGAAGGAAAACTCTGTTAAAACAAGTGGCTGAGCAGAGCTGGAGTTCAGTGGCCTGCAGTGCAGTGCAGAGTGTTGCTACTGAACACAGCAGAGATAAGGAAGGCCACTGGCTATAATTAATCTTTGGCGTTAGACTGCAAGTGATGTGTGATGAGGGAAAGAACGTTGACAATTTGTTTTATTTTAGTAACCCGTTTGTGGAGGTAAACAACTTTCTTTAGCTGCAGGCTTGAGATTTGCTTTATGATGTGGTGACGTGGAGCTCGGCCTGTGGGATCCTGGAAGTGTGCGTCTGTATAATGATAGATTTTTCTGTGTTGTGCAACATGCCCCTCACTGAGCTGCGACTCCCACAGCGCCGTTCCAGCTGAGCGGTCTTGATGTGGAGTACGATGCGATTCAGCACATGAGTGACAAAGACGTAACACACAGTCACTGAGTGTGTGGCTGCCAGAGCTCAGTCTGTGTGTGTGTGTGTGTGTGTGTGTAAGCCTGCAGCTTCAGGCACAGAGATCAGTTTCAGACGTTTGTCGACTTTTTTTTGTGGGCGTTAGAGGAGACCCTCAGTATTTACGATGCAGATTATTCCATGAAATATGATTTGTTATTATATATGAATGCTCATTGGCTTTGTGTGTGTGGTGTGTTTCTATTGGGATTGCTCGTCCCTAAATAGTACATTTAATACTGCTATAGAACAACACATGAGCTGTGTCTCTCCTTTGAGTGCTGTCTCCAGCGGCTGTTAGTAATGCTTGGCGAGCGCAACGTGGATGATAAATCATTTCCTGTCTCAGGTCTCAGCTGTACTCATGGGTCACTGCTCTGCCTCTGTCAGCCTGTCGCAACATAGGTGAGGGTGTCTTATGAATAGAGACGGGATCAATCAATCTGTAGAAAATCGTCATTATTCTGGTATCGCTGGACGTGTCAACATTCCTCACTCAATCAAATTGATTTGTGTGCTTTTCACACTTTTTTTTTTTGACACAGTACAGAATGTTACCAAAACACTGAAGCAGCCAAGTGCAAAGAAAAGAGTATCAGCACTGGCATTTGTTGTGCAGGAGAGAAGACATCTTTGAATGTATAAGACAGTTTGTCTGTCCCTTTTAGTGTTTTTATGGGGAAGAGAGTGAGGCTGTAATGAAAACAGAAGTAGAGGTGGACAAACAGCGTTATTGAACCCCGTCTACTGCTCTCTCCTGTGGCTGAGACTTTGTTGACTTTTCATAAAGGAAACAAGATTAGCAGGTGTTGTAAAATCCAACTGCAGCACTTTCTCTTCACATCCACCAGACCTTCTCTGTCAAATCTGATTGAATTCGAACTAGGGCAGAAATATATTGGAAAAATTGACTTTTCTTTTATAACCTTAGTAAGCGCTTTATAATTTGCCTCTCATTCACACAAACACTTACACAGCGATGGCAGTAGAGCTGGTGTGCAAGGCGCAGGAGCATCAGGACCTTTTTGGACTCACTGTCTTACCGTCTTGGACGTGAGTGATTGAACCCCCAACGCTGCAATTAATGAACAACCCGCTCACCTCCTGAGCCGCAGCCTCCCTGTTGTCTCACACTCTTTAAAAATCAAATAAACAGCAGATACAGGATTTGTTTTTGGCTTTTATTCACTCATTTTATTATTGTGTGTTAAAATCCATGTTCAACACCTGTTAGTTTATTTTTTCTGTCTTCTTTTGTGTTTTATGTGTCATAAGCAAATTGAACAATGCAGGCAGAAGTTGCAGGGAAACCAGCAGAGCTGCATCATCGAGGAATCAATTATTAAGCAATAATTTTCTCAGTTAATTGAATAAAATCACAGTTTCATTAAGTCTGAGGTGATAGCTTCATGTTACCTGTTTTGTCCAACTCACCAAAACACAACGATGTTCACTTTACAATCACATAAGACAGCTAGAAAGCAGCACATCCTCGCAACTGAGAGGCTGCAGCAAAGGATTGTTTTGCATTTTTCCTCCATTAATCAATAATCAGAATAGGTCCTGATTAGTTTTCTGTTGATCATTCAGTTGATTAATGAATTAATTGTTTCATTTTAGGTAACTAGTGGCCAAATGTAATTAATGTGTTCATGAGTCTGAATTGTTTTTTAATCAAATTAAATACAGTAGTCTTAAAAGAATTTTCCAGAAAAAGTGAAGTTTTATGTCACCACTGCACATACATACAGTACATTGTATTTATCTGTCAGTGGAAGACTAATCATTTAATCATTAGAATTTGATTCCAGAGTGTGACCCACCTCTCTCTCTCTCTCTCTCTCTCTCTCTCTCTCTCTCTCTCTCTCTCTCTATCTGTGACCTCATTCATTACAAGAAGCAGCATTTTTTGGTATTCAGAGGATGTTTCCCTTGCCTGAGGGAGACAGTTAACTGGGTTATTACTACTCACTCGCACCCTCTGCTATCTCACTGGACACCCTGCTGTACCTTCTAGAGCTGTGCACTGGATACACACAGCACTGAACAGGCAGCACTTCAAAGCCTCTGTCTGGGCCTCTGTCTGCACACGTATCGCTGTCAGAGTGCGAGACTGTCACTACACGTGGGCAACAACATTAAAAAAATATGTGCAATTTTCATGGTTTGATCTTTCCATAAGAGCATAATTGTCTCTCACGCTGTGTTATGTGTTGCACTGCTGCCTTGGCTTTTGTTTAAACAGACATTACCCATCAGCACCTCCACCCCAGAGAGCCTCTGTGGGAACATACCACAGAACATTCACTTTCAGCACTATTTTAGTCAAATCAACCAGTTTCAACAACATGGGTTTACAGTACTTAAGAGAGCTTGTTACAAACACAAACGCAAAGACACATATGACCCTTCACCTGTTGTTAAGCTCCTTTGTTCTCATTTCCTCTGTCCCTCCATTGGTCCTTGTGTTAATTATAATTAAAACATGCCTGTCTCTGTGTTGTGGTGAGCTAGTGGAAGACAACGGAGAGAACAGCTGGGTGGATCTCTGGTTCCCCCCTGGTCCAACCATTAGAATGAGTTATGCCACAATCTAATTCAATTAGTGTGTTGATTATTGCAGAGCTCTGAGAACAATGACCCTGGATAATGAAACATGATGTGTGTGCGTATATGCGTGACACTATTTCCCGCATTTGACGTGTTGTACATTCCTTGATTTATATATTTATATATCTAATTCTGCAGGGGGGGACGTGCTTGTCATTGACACTGCTTGTCATTCATTTGCTGTCTCATTCATTCACTCATTCATTGTGTCGTCCATTCTGCTGCTCTCAATGACCGGCCTGTCACTGTGATGGTATCTGTGCTGGGCTTGAGTAAGCGGGGGCTATGGGAAGATGGCATCGATGGCACGGTTAGGTTCATGCTGGGAGTAAGGGTGGAGCTCCTGTGTATAGTCCCATGAACACACACACACACACACACACACACACACACACACACACACACACACTGTCCAAGGAGGAGAATGGGGTGTTACGTTATTGACTTACAGCTCAGGGGACCAGAGAATGGATTTTCCTCTGAATCACAAGGTCAGGATGTCAGAGATGAATGAATCAGACAAAAAAACAGCCTGTAATGAATGGATGATTTCTCATGTTACGTTACATTTTAAAAAATCTTACATAGTGAAGCTCCCTCTTCAGTAAATGTCCACTTTATTTCCACGACTGTCTTGTGGCTTGGCTGTCAGTTGCGTTATCCCTTCAGGGCTTTTCATGTTTTATGCAGTCAAATCAATAACAGTATAAACGTAGCGGTGTGAAAATTTGATGCATGCAGTGCCTCTTAGTGTACCATGTGCTCTACCAAGTTTATGAAGCCTCCCATATTTTTATCAAATGTCTTCAGCACTGTTTTATCGTGTTGCATCTTGGAGTGTCTGACTTGAGGCCAAGCCAGTCCCAGGCCAGACCAGACCAGACCAGGTTTGTGTTTAAGTGGTGTGGTGTTGCTTAGCTGCTATCAGATGGGAAGAGAGAATAGTGTCCATCATTTCTTGAAATAGAAACATGAAACCCCACTGAAACTTTACTTTTATATGATAGAGACAAGAGACTAAACACATAAAGAGTTCCTCTCTGTGGAGCCAGATGAACGTATGGAGGGATGAAATTAATGTTTCACTTGGTTTCACATTGAGTCAGGAGATCAAGGCACCCACAAAGCCAGATGTTCATTTTCCCATCAGACACCTGCACCCTCACAGCTGCCATGCCCCTGCTATGCGGCCTGTGAGGCTTTTGTTCCCACGCTTCCTCGGGACAATATTAGCTCCCTTTCATTTGCATCTTGGTGGCTTTGATTACAATAGAATTAACAGAACAGTAAACCTGCTCAGTGCTGCACCTTTTTCAGTTGTGCCAGCTCCCCTCTTACCACCTCCTAATGAATATTTTGTATGTGAGCCTTCGCATCTAATCTGCTTGATGAAAGCGGCAACATGAATCACAGCCACAAATCACCTCAACTACACCTTTCGACCAGCACTTATTCGACTATTTGCTATTGTTGTCCATGTCGCTTGCTGGCCCGCCATTTTGTCTGCTGTTGTTGACGAACATGATGAGAGGTTACTTGAAGGCTGCTAGTCTGTGTAATACAGTGCTGATTGTTATTCTGCTGGCGTATATGATGGAACAGCAGCTGTTATTACTGTTGTTTGTTCCCCTCAGAGTCTGTCCTCGCACCCCTGCATGGAGTAGAATTTTGATTTCTATAATTTTCTTGCTTTGGCATGTTTGTAATTGAAGTTTTTGGTGCAGGCGGTCTTACAGAAATAAAGATGCATTGCTTTTTTTTTTTCTAATTGATGCTGTTTACCTTGTGCCTTTGGTCCAAGCCACTGGATCAGTTTGTTGCCTTCATGTGAATCCTTTCTTTGTGATTTCTTCGCGTTATTGCTCAAGTGATAAACAATAATAAATAGTGTCCTCACAACAGTACCATTAAATATGAACAACCTTGGATGCATTTCAACAGTAGATGAATAAATGAATACATACAAGTGTACATATATCGTGATTCTCCCCATCCACAGCAGCTCAAGGATACGTGCATAACAGACACCCAGGAAGCCTTTCTGAGAAACATATACAATTCTGTGTGTGGTTAGAGAGGCAGGGGGATAGCAGGAGGTCAGGCAGGCACTCAGAAGGTGAGAGAGGCGGTGGATACAGGGGAGACAGATGGACAGGCAGACAGACAGGTAGACAGGCAGGAGGGTTCAGCAGGACAGTTGTGTGGCAGCCAGGGTCTCCCACCAGCCTGCATTATTGATGGGCTCTTTGACAAGCTGCCGCTCTTTCTCGCTTCCAAGAGCTAATTGTTGGGTTTTTGTGGGGATTGCTTCATTTTTTTTGTCCTTAATCTTGGCGCCATTGTGAAAGCAGAGAAAATCCAAGTGAAACTAAATCAAATGGAGCGACAGTGAAATACAACAGCTGTAGGCGAGCAGGAAGAATGTAAACTGAGTGAGGTCTTTTCGAGCTCTGAGGTGGAGAAATTCTGCTGTTGCTGCTTTTAGACAAAGCCTTATTCATTGTCTATAAAAAGTATATGAGGCTGTTTCTCTCCTCCATACCATCAATATTTCCAGGCAAAGCGAAGACACCTGAGGCACTTTATCCAGTGGAGGTTATTAGTCCACAATAGACCGTCATGGCATCAAGATGTTTTCAAAATTATACATCAGCTGCCATTCAAACAAGCGTTTCTTTAGTTTGAGCAGCCACAGGAAGGGTTGTCCTTCAATCAAGCAGGTTTATCATCCTACAAAGCAGTAAATGAGGGACGTGGCTGTGGATTGTGAGATTGGTACTTTGATGAGGCTTCTAAGGGTATTAGAGGGGAGGGAAGCAGGGGGGTCAGGGTCAATAAGAACCTAGGATCGCTTTCCCAAGGTCAGAGTCTAATCGAACTGAGGTAATGAACGATGAAAAAGGTGATGGGTAATTGGATGAAGACAGGGATGAAGAAAGATGGACAGCGCTCTTTGGTTTTATGTTTGATTATCAAAGAAAGGAGAAGAGGAAAGAGGTTGGAAAACAGTGATAAGTGGTTTGAATGGGATTGTCAGTGACCAGTCTGGAAGAGAGAGAGAGCTAGAAACGGAGTGAGAAAGAGATCCTTCAGGCAGCAGACAGACAAACAGACTGAGTGGGAGGTCCCTGGGCTCATCTCCAATGCATGTTGCCCTGCATTAGCACTACAGCCATCCCGCAAGAGAAAGACACAGAGAGAAAGAGAACCTTGATAGATGAAAGTCTTCTATCCATCCATCCATCCATCCATTATTCATCGGTGAATTAGATCTCGCCTGAATGAAGTAGAGGAAAGAGGAGAAGGAGAGGGGGAGAGGGGGAAAAGGTATGGGGCGGTTTAGAGGAGGAGGGATCTGGATAGCAAGTGTTGTGGTGTTGGGAAAGGGTGAGGAGTTCAGATGAGGATGCGGCTCCAGCAGGGATGGTATTTTTAGATTTTGGGCATTTTACAGGAGTCCGGGAGGATAAGATTTCCACTGGTGCAAATGCAGTGTTGGCAAAATGGGGTGTAGTTATTTGAGGTGTGGAGAAGAGAGGGCAAATAAAGGGCAGAGGTGGTAGGGGCTGGGGTAAAAGCATAGGAGAAATCATGATGACGTGTTTGTGTGTTTCTGGGCGGGGATGAATGTGGGAGAAGGTTTAAGGAGAGGTTGGTGATGCTATGAGGAGTCAAGGTCATCCTGCAGCCCTCTCAGTTCCTAAATGATAGTTATGAGGCCTGCTAAGGATTATGAATCCTGTAGTCAACAGCTTGTCATTACTGCACCTCTCTACTGTTGTATCCATGACTATTTACATATGTGTGCACATCTGTTCCGGCCCTGGCAAGGATCTCCAGATCTGCATGAACATACTGCCACTCGAATGTAGATGACAGGAACAGCCTGTGATCTGGACATCTTCAGAGATGCACAGAAGCTTAGCACTAATTCTTAAGATAAACACTAGATAGTTTCCTCAGACACCAATCATTTACTCCAATGAGAATACAATCTTGTAAAGGTTAAGTAAACAGAAAGCATAGATCATCTGGCGTTTGCCAGGCACACAACTGGAGATCATATACATATAGCACCAGCAGTGATCGCAATAATCTAAAGCACGGGTGGCATGCGCATGTAATGAGATCTGTCTCCGCTGATTAAAAATCAGCTGTCCAGGTCTTGGGTTTTGGTGTATTTGTTTAGCATTAGCAGGGCTTCCAAAGCATAATCTAACCTCTGTTATGAGGCAAGTCATTGTTTTTAATCGGTGATGAGAAGCCTAATCAACAGCTTTGGCTCTCTGCCAGCAGATCAGCCAGGCTCTGCTGAGTGTAACCAATCAGTCATAGCTGACTGACTGGCATTTATCGAGCAAGGATTCACGCGAGGTTGCTTTGATGGATTAATTTGAATAGTTTTCTTTATTGACTGCACTGCTTGGCTGAAATTGGGGAAAAAACAGAAAAAACTTGGAAGTCATGCACACTCATATGGCATCTGTCCTGTATTCAAAGATTGAACATCAGCAGTCTGAGTGATATGAAATAGCAATGCAATGCAGGGAGGATGATGATGGATGAACAGAGACGAGAACAAAGACATGTGACCTTGTCTGCTGTGTGTGTTTTGATGTTTTTATCTTCTCACACTGCAAATCTCTGCTTCATATGCAACTGACTGTGGAGAGACACACACACACACACACACACACACACACACACACACACACACACACGCATGCATGCATGCATGCAGAGACTCACAAACAGGCACACAAAGGCACATAAGGAGCTGTATGCTACAGGGGGTGTGGGTGTGATTGTGAGCTATAGGTGATGACAGCAGGGCCATATGCCGATTTATTTCTGGGGGGGTTGGCACTGCAATTAGAGTACAACCACCGAAATCATCACACAGTGTCCATACTCTGCTGTACACACTTAGGTTTTCTATAAAGTCTGTGGGGGAATGACAAAACCTTAATTGCTCGACAAAAGCTTGAAGCGATTACGCACACAGAGCCGGTCTCAGCTTTTTCAGTCTGTCTTCTAAATTAAATCTCTGGGGTTGAATTGGGGCGATTTTATTTGCATCACAAATGATATATTTGTTATGGACATAGGTGCAGTTTTTGATAGTTGAGTGATACGTGGCAGTGGTATATGGGTGGGTGTGTAGTATATAGGCTGTGTGGTTGAGTAGGGCATTGCAGAAGACACAGTGTCCTTCACTGTACCAGTTTGCTGCATCTTCTCTCTGGAGAACCAGCCAGAACCTGGCTCAGATTGGCTCAGAGGCATGGGATCGTGGTGAAAATGTACCAATCACATGAAGACTGTCTCCTCATCTCGATATTGCTGTATTGACCCTCAGCTGATTGCCAACACAATCACAGGCCTCAGCGGAATAGGGATCTATTTCAGAGCTGATATTTGATGGAAACATTTCTCTTGAAGCAGAGAGTTTGTCTTTAAATTGAGCCTAGCCTCATGGGGTCAGTGCCGATGTGCTTTGCATGTATATGTTTGTGTGTTTGTGTGTGGAGGGTGGGTTACAGAGATGGCATTTATTTGTGTTTGCTGTGAATCTCCCAATATTTCATTGTCTACAGTTCTGCCCAAAGGCAAAGTGAGAGAGACACACTCAGAAGAAGACAAACAAGTGGACAAGCAGACAGAGGGGCATTGAGGGCTGAGCGTGGCAGATAAAATGAGAGAGGAGGCATGAAAGAAAAAGAGAGGTGACATTGGTGGTAATTGGAGGTAGGGAGGCAAAAGCCTCGGGGAGCCTCCTTTTCCAAACGTTGTTCACATAAAGTGTGTGTGAAAAGAAAAAGAACTGGAGGCAGAAAAGACGCGAGAGCCTGGCAGAAGCTCTCTCATTCGCTTATTCAATTAATTTGGATTCAAAGCACATTTCACCCACTTTCCAAAGATGGCATCAATAACTAGTCATAATTTAAGTTTAATACATTTGAGGTCGGGGGATTGCCCTTTAGGGGGCAGAAGAATATAGGTCCAGATATAATTTCTCCTCTTATTTACACTATATCACCTTCTTCTCATCCAAAGACAAGAGGAGAGAGAGGTATCAATAATTCACTGCTATTATTCCCTCCCGGACAGACCGTCTGTTTTTATATTAAATGTTGAATTATTAACAGTGTGTGAGATTGGAAATATGGCAAATCTCCCTCCTGATGCTTATGTGTCTTCAGAAACTGTCCTCTCACTCACTGGCAGCCAACAGAGCTCCAAAAACAGGTGGATTGTTAAGTAGACAGTAAATTAAAGTGGTATGAGAGCATTTTATGGCTTTATGGCGTATTAGAAATGAGCGAGGGGATTAGACACTCAAAGACACCTCCGCTCTCTCCACACACACACACACACACACACACACACACACAAACACACACACACAGACTCAGGCTTTCTATCACTGAGTTTAAAGTCACAATGTCAGGACTGTTGGTGTTCATCATTCTTAACAATTCCTCTTAAGCATCCCTGCTGCCATATGTTGGCCTCAGGGAATATGCATATTTCATATCCTCTTCAACATGTGACTAATGTATTCACAATGTACATTAATAATAACCAGTGACTTCAGTGCTGGCAGGGCTGACTCACTGTTAGGGTCGTGTCCTGTGTATACATTACATGCGTGCCGCATATTTGTGCCTGCTGGTGTGTTCGCTGACATCCAGTCACCTGAAGACGCGTCCTCTTGACTTTGAACCGACTGTATTCTAAATAGAGACACTCCTCGGTGGCTTTTCAGCAGAAACAACAGTTTGCCTCTGTTTTGCATTTCCTCCTCGGGGCAAACTGCACGGCTTCTTCTTGACAAGTGCCATCTGATAATTAGGCCTCGTAATCACCCTATTAGTATGCAGCTCAATTGAGCAGAGAACAGCTTATTGTTCCCCTGGCCTGAGCAGCAGCCATTTGTAAGAGGATTATTGTAAATTTCTTGTTAGGGTTTTTGCGAGAATGAATCATACTTGTAATGACTTAAATTGCTGCATTGCTAATCTCTGAAGCATTTATTTTTAATGTAGGCAGGAAGCTGAGAATCACAGCAGATGTGTCAAACCCTTTATTAAGATGCTTGGTAGGATTTTTGACAGAATAGGAGTGGCACCTTGTTTCAAAGTTGGTTTCAATGCAGGATCGCAACCTTATTTTCTGCACCCCTCTGTGGACACACAAAGCCGAGCTGAACTTTTGCCATCACAGTTACCATGGCGCCACAGAAAGAGACCAGAATCACTTGAGCCTTGTTTTGTTCCTGTGACATTCAGGATCCAAACACAATAACAGTAGAACATGTAGAACTAAGGGCTGGGGCCTTAGGTTGAATTTTAATAGTGTCTCGTGAAAGCATGTGGATACCTGTTGAGAACACAAACAAACAGGCTGCAGTCCTTTCTGATACTTCATGATAGAGTTTGGTGATATGTTAGAATGAAAGTACCATAAGTAGCATTGTAGTGGTTGACTTGAAATGTCGGTGTGCCCTTCTTTTTGTTTTACATTCTTAATATGTTGTTTTTTTGCCTTGGCTGAACCTCCTTAGCATTTCAAGAGGTGTGTGTAGTGTGTGTGCTTGTGTTTATGAACAACCCAGGTTAACAAGGAGCAGGCCACATCTTCAAGGGTCGACTCATCTGCTCTGAAAAAAATACCATCCAGATCCTGTTTGCTGCAGGGCTTTAGGAGGCTCAGTCAGCGTGGCTCATCCAGTGACACACACACATATACACACAAACGTTCAGCACTCTGAAACCACAGAAATCTCCGGCTCTGATTTGGTGATCTGTTTGTACCGAGGCCAGATGAAGGGGATGAATGGGAATTCAGACTCCCAGCGCTCGCCAGTGGTTGACAGACAGCGGCTGCCTCTCCTCTACATGCTGCTCTTTAAACTCAGCTAGTATCTACCCCATGCTGCTGTGTGACACACACAGGCTCTCACACATACCCACGCACACACGCAACACAAATGCCACTCACAACGGACGCTCTTCAGTTTGTATATCACACAAATATATATATATATATAATTTTATTCTACGCAGCATGCTCGTGAACAAGCCTCGTGCCTCGTGGCCCCCCCTGTGGTTCACTGCTGACATCCCTAATTTGTGACCTTCACTGACAAAACATTCCCTAGATTCTGACTAATTGTCAAAAAGGATGGAAATTTCAACTGCACCGAGGTCAGCTGAAGAAATGTCTTTACAAAAATGCCCTCAAATAACAAAACACGCTTCTCGGCCAAAACTCTGTAATTGTTTGATAATTGCATCTAGCTGTTTATTGGAGGATTAATTGATATTCAAATGATCCTCATTAAATCTCAGCAGTCTGCAACCCCCAACAATAATTATTAAGATGTATATTAAAGCCAACAAATATAGCCCCCTGCCTTTTCGAGGCTCACAATTGGTGATTGAAAGATGCTAAATTGCTAATAAATGTTATGTAATATTCACGCTTGCTTTTGTTCCGTTTTCATAAAGTGCTTTGTAAAACAAAAAAAAAAACTGGGTACTTCCTGCTTATGTAAATCATGTTAATGACTCCCAAACACCACAAGGTCAGTGTGCTACTAATCCGATTGAGTCAGGAAATTGCTCCTGATCTAATAATATCAAGTACAGGATTCCTTCCGCCCCGGCTGGATGGCAAAGGTAGAATGGGCAGTATGATGGCTCATTCATAAGTTAGGGTTACAGTATTACAATGAGGGAATGGAAACAGAAGTTCCAGTGGGGAAGATCAGGTGCTAAAATTGCATTCAGCTTTAACCTGAATTAACTTTACCTACAACAATATCGACATTGGCCTTCAGTCAGAATATCGCCAAAGTAAAAAATCTGCTTCCTGTCAGATAATCGTCACAATAGTGAGAAAGCAAATCACTTCTCACTCCTTACCTCTCACTGCTTTAGTTTACAGTGTAGTGCTTCCCAAACACAATCTTGGCATGTCAGTGAAGCATTAGCGAACAGCAAGCATGTCGAGTACATGAGTGACACTGTTTTATTTATTCATAGGGCTGTATGTGGAGTCTGGGTTTGTGTTGCTTTGACAAGACACATTTAAAAGTCCAAGAATACCTTCTAGTTACTCTGCAGCCTGTCTTTCAATCCTCACTTTGTATCTTAATTGCATTTTGATTCCCTGTTTCATCGTCACTCTTTTATTCTACCTCCGATATCTCCTTTTTATTCTCTTTGAAGCTTCAAATACCTCTTCTTCCTCTTCCTCTTTTCCAGTCTTGTGTTGCCACACAGTTAATCATCTCCTCCCTTTCCACATAGAATAACCTGTCAGAGAAAGTTATTACACAGAGAGATATGCTGAGCAGATCTGGAACATCACTGTGACTTTCTGACATAATAGCCGGCTGTGCTGTTTATAGGATGTTCCTGGCTATAATGTCAGCTGAGCCTGACTGCAGAGTTTCCAGACAAAATTTGTCCTCCCTCTCTGAGGAAAATGCCTTATTTCATGTCTGCTAATCTACTAGCTTCTGAATATCTGCCATGTCACAGAAAAATATGTGTGTGTGTTGGTGTGTGTGTCTTTTTGAATGTTTTTCTCCTTACATTTCAGTTCATTTTGTCCTCAAAGTGAAGCTGTTTAGTGTGGGTCTTATCGAGAGGCTGCAGCTGCTGTTGTGAGAATACCACGGCAGCCTGGAGGGACACCTTCACAAAAATGCACACACACAGACGCACGCACACACACACACACACACACACACACACACACACACACACACACACACACACACACACACACCTTGGTTTATCCGTACCGAGCTGACTAAGGCATACACCTCTAAACAAGCATGAATAATAGCATGTTGTTATATTTACCTGCAATTGCTTCGGGATTTTCTGGAGAATGAAGGAGCATCTCATTAATTGTACGCAGATTAAGTTGCACACTGTTAAAAGCATGTTTTAGGAGCATGTGCTGTTCACACAGTACCAATTACGCCCATTTTCCACCATCTGTCATGAAAATAAACAGTGGTGTAAATGTGGTTGGTTTTGTTGTTCACACAGGATTTTGACTGTATGCCACAAACATTAACATCATTTCACCTGACATTTTAAATGCACAGTATTGCTTATGAATTTGAGAAGAGGAGCTGCAGTCCACTGTATATAAATAGCATGCGAAATAGCAATATTGCACAATTCTTTCCGTGTTGATATATGACGACGTATCTCAGGCGACATACTCACTGTCAGGGGTGATGATGTATTTCAAGCTATGGCAACATCCATGCTGTCGCTGTGCTGGCTATAACGTTACCTCTCTGACCCGCTCTGTTAATGGCACGGCCACCCTGTAGGTTAATGGATACTGAATATCCTCCTCCTCTTCAGTGTGGCCTCGCTGCGTCTGCCATACAGTGGCTGAGCCTGGGCTCTTATTCTGCTTAGATTAATGGCCCCAGCTTGGACTATTGACACAACACTTATCTTGTTTTTATGACTCGGTTCTATCTATAAACCTCAGAGGCCCACGTGTGCACAGCCACACACATAAGAGCGCACACACTTACCTCGCTGTGGCTCCCACACGTACAGTTTAGTTACAGATATGTATGCCGTTTACTCTTTGTAGTACAATTGATGTTTCCAGCTCAATCCTAATGGTTCTGAGCTCATGAATTGGCTGGCTCCTTTTACTCAATGCACCCAGAGACACAGACGGTGATATGTGATGTAGATGGAAGGTTTCTGTAAAATGGACAGTGTAGCAGTGTGGCTCTTTGTATTTCACTCCTCGTATTACTTGTTTTATTTTTAAATACATCTCTCAGTATCCTTTTTACTTTTAACTATCACAACCTCTAAACTTTCATTATCCTGTTGTTTACAGCTATTGTCAACCATTATCACAGTGTTTTTTCTCTCTGACCAATTCCAATTATGTAATTATGTATTACCAGTGCACCATTTTTTCAAGCATCACTTCTCACGTATACTACCACTAAAAAAAATACAACTATATATGCAGTACCATTATTTTTATTGACTTTTGTGGACCCTCTCTTCTCCCACTTGTCTTTCTTTTTCTTCCTCAAACTGAGGCAGTGGCGTCCTCTTTTCCAGGGAGAACATGTCTTTGTTTCCTCTGAAGCCTTCTCTTCAGAAGTGTTGAAGTCCTCCAGGAGTTCAGGTGCCTGTAAAATAGGAGGTGACTCTTCCTGCTTGCCCACATTGGCCTTCAGCTCATCCATGAGTTGTGGTGTCTCCGTGTGGAGAGCGTGACAGACATCTTTGTCGACGTCTGTTCATGGATTTTGATGTTCAGGTCCTGCATCTCCCAGTGGAAGGACCTCTCCCTCTCAGAGGCATCTTGTTTCAGGGGTTTGATCACCTTCTCAATTTTTGGTTGGAGCGCATCCTGTTCAGCCCTCAACCTCTGCATCTGGCACTCTGACACCCGTTTCTGTTTCACGTTCAGCCCTGAGCTCAGTTTCATTCCTCTGTTGAAACTTTCAGTGTCTCGAGCTCACTTGCTTCCTTTTTCTTATTCATCAACATTTCCTGATGAGCCAGCTGTTTTTTGTTTTCTCCAGTAGTTGGCCAAGACGTATCCTCAGTGCTTGCTCCTTTTAACACTTGCCTCTCTGTTTACGAAACAGATTGCTCTGTATCTCTGTTCACATCCTCGCTGTGTTGAGCTTGTTCATTGAATATTCCACCTGGTTCCAGGGAGATTCATTTTCATTCAGCTCAGACTGCAGGTTGGTGGAGAGCTCTGTGACCTTTTGCCCCTGATGGAAACTGTTTCCTCTGCCTTTGGAAGTGAGTCTTCAGCTCCCGGACCTGTTTGATTAGAGCCTCATTTTGAATTCCTGCACAAATTGTGAAAAAGTGTAAATAAAACAACTTCTGAATTATTGGAAGGGTTTTTTTTTTTTTTTCGACTCAAGTAAGGTAGCTTTTTCCCTCTACTTCAAGTACTTGAGACAAACTAAACAAATCCTGGTCCACACTCTAGTCCAAACACACGTGGGTCCATATCACAGAAATGTACTGTACATACCGTTAAGATGAAACTAATATCCTCATGGTTTCTAGACAGTGAGTCATTGTGACGCCCCCCTCGCTTTCTGTGGCTTTCACATCAGAGGTTTTTAAGTGAAACATCTCAGCAGCTTTTGGATGGATCAGCACCGTCATGAAGTGACATTTTAACTTTGATTTGTGACAAAAGACCTGCAGAGTTGGAAACCTGGATCAGAAGTCCTTTCAAACACCAGAAAGACACAAATGTAGAGAAAGACACCAGTTTGTGAAGCGCAGGTAGAGAGAAGGTGCACCACGCTCTGTGTATTGTAATGTTTGTATTGTTATGCAGCTTCGCAGCAGATCAGAGGGAAAGAGAATGAGAATGAGCGGATGAGGTGTCCCTGTAGGCTTCGCTTCCTCTGTACCTGAAGGATCAAACACAAAGAGTGAACCAAACATCACAGGAACCGTCAGCCACAGTTAGGCTAACAGATTGCCTTGCCCAAACTTATGTCTGTCAAAGTGAGGGGGGTGATGTGTGGTTATGTGTGTGTCTGTGTGTGTGTGTGTGTTTGTTAGTGAGAGGCAGCGAGAGAAGAGAGGAGAGGAATTGATGCAATTCAAACTGTTACAAATACACCACATGCACGTGACTCTGTTGATAGGTGTATACTGACACACACACACACACACACACACACACACACACACATATACACAATGGGTCTGTTCAGCAAGTATGCTGGGTAATAATATGCTCTAATCAAACTGCATTTTCGTCTGTCAGATCCAGATAGCTTACGATACGAGCTGCCGAGTCCCACCAGACCAAAGTGGAAATAGTCCAATATCTCGTTATGTTTTAAAAATTGAATATGTTCAGTGTCATGCTATTTTACACTTCACAGCTCAGAGACCGTGCTTTTCCACAGGGATAACTTAGTTTGAATGGCACAGCACAAATAGTCCTCTGGATACTGCAAGTGAAATAAAGTTTGAGGTTCAATACTAACCTCTCTATGCAGCAGAAATGATTAGATTTAGGAGAAGCAGTGACTCCTGTATGAAGCATGTATGTATTGATCGCCATTATGGAGCTAATGGGGATCAAAATAAACAAAACAGGAAAGAGGTGATTAACAGAATTTCTGTGACATGCAGATTAGGTGTTGAAATCACTGGCTCGGAGCTGATATTCATACCAGCAGTATTCAGACACAAGTGTACACATACTTGCTGTAAGTCCTTCCTTCAGCTGAGGCAGCTATGATGTGCCGAAGGCTATCAGGTGTGTTTTAACCTCTTGGATCCACAGATGGTACCCAGACAACTGGGCATTCGCTGAGTTGGTTGGCCATGATAAACGCTCCCCGCCAAACAGCAGCTGCTTGACATCAGTCACGATTGGCTAAGGTGGAAGTTGATGCCTGTGATTGGTTGATGGTGGTTAGATACAGGCTGCTGATGATAGCCGCCCGGTTGCCTGGATACAGCCATCCCTCACTGTGTTAGTGGCCTTGGCAAAGTGACGGACAGCATAAGTGCTCTGCAGAGGAATTTGTCAATCTGTTGATTCTGCTGAGAATCTCTTTATCTGTCTTTGTAATGGATCTGTACCACTCTCTGAACCTCTTCATCTCTCTTGTTCTCATTCTTTTTTCTCTTTATCAGATTATGCATTTGACATTATATTGACCTGAAAGTCTAAAGAGCATTTGCAGTGCAATATAATACACAAGCAAAAAATAGTTTCTCAAATTCTTGTGATATTAGTTCAAACACCAGTTTCTTGTAGTTTCTTTTTATGCTGTTAGTGTTGAGTCTGACAGCACGTCTGTCAGTCTCTCACATTAATCCAGAGCAAGATATTCTTTATATATTCATGGTCCTCAGAGCATGATTCCTAATGTTTTTGTAACCTCATGCCCTTTAATGTAGTGCCAGCATCAGGTCACAATTTCCACCTGATGGACACTTTGATCCATAACACATTTTCTAAAATAATAATAGCTTAAATTTGCTGTGGACAATTATGGTTCTTAGAGGATGAACCCAAGGTCTCAAAACCTTTGGGACTTATTTTCCAACTCACTGTATATAATCTCATGCAGTAATTGTAATACAGTGTCATTTTGTTGCTTCCATTTGTTAAGAGCAAAAGCAGTGAGGTAGACAGAGTGCTCTTGCTGGGCCTGTGGCTGCTGACTGCACTATGCGGCTCCTTCTTCAGGACTGCATGCTCTGGCCACATTCCAGACTCTGAGTCCAGCAGACCGCCTGCTAATTTGTTTCTCTCGGTGAACAGACAGAGGACTAGAGGACTCCATGACTGCACATTCTCCTGGACACTCATGGTGTGGGTGTGTGTGTGTGATAGAGGCGTAGACGGTTAGTCAGAGGTGGCTCGTTTTCGTCTCTCTGGGAGCTTGGCCGCAGATCGCTGCCATCCCGTGAGTGTCTTCTGCTGTTGATTTGTATTTCAGGCACGGTGGTAATGGCGCACTCGCACAGATGCACAAAAATACACACCATATTTTGCTTTGGCGAACACAAGATAGCCTTCTAACCTTTACAGCCATGTCTATTGAGTGGAGAAAAGTGTAGAGGAAGTGAGGCAATGTGAAAGTGAGATAAAGAGAGAGCACAGAGGGGTAAAGATTTCAGAACAAGAGCAGGAAACAGACAGAGAGAGGAAGATTTATGCCTGAGTTCTGCAGTCATTTATCTGTGGACACACAAAGTAGATTAACTCATTAAACTTAATGTGCTCAGTGGTCAGTTGAGTGGCCAGCAGAGCATAAACAGACCTACAGATGGTTCTCCACAACTGGACTGTAGTTAAATGGGACCATTACGATGTCCCTTAACCTGCTTTATCACCTGCTGTGAGTTGGTTGTGTGCAGTTCACGGTGGCAGAAGCTTTGTTTGTTGTTGATCTCTGTTTATTTCCCTCCTATATGATTGAACTGACCTCACCTATGTGCACTACAATGCACTCTTAACAGGCATGACTATATGACTTCCTGTCAGCTCGGGGTGTTCACATCACCTCAGCCACCTCGGCCCCTCCCTCCCTGATTATCTCTCAAGGCCAGTGACATGCTTCCGTTGAACCCTCGCCTCAGTTGCCTTGACAACTGTTCTCCCACTGGGCGGGGTACCTCTCACTTTCTCAGTGATGGCGCGATAAGTGCTACAATTATGTAAATTCTGTCCAAGCAAAGTGTTTTTGCAGATTAAACATAGCTAGCTGAAAAGCTCTGGGCCGGTGCTTTCAGCTCTTAAGTTCTGATGGTGACATTCCTGCATTGTTGTGTTACTGCTCACCTCTGAATCTATCCTTTGTTCGTCTTTTCACATGATTTTTGCAGAAAGGAGATGTGAAAGCAGGCATTGCATTTAAGTAGATATCCATCTGAGTAGATATATAGATAGAAAAGGACTTAAATATAGTTAGGATATTGAGAGATGTATCTGTAATATCTAAATGAGTATATAAAGAGATGGAGGCCATAGCTGTGTCCTTGTTTACTCATTAACTACTCCCACCAGACACTCAATAGGTCTCTGTAGTGAGCATTGAATTAACAATTCATGTTTCAGACTCTTCATTCACTCATTTTCTGTCATCACTGATGGGTGTAAACTCAAACTTAATATCTATAACATGCATTGCATTGCCTTTTGGGATTGTTGCTCCACCGTGGGGATTTCTGAGAACACCATATAATGCATGTGTTTTGTATGGAGAATTGGGACACTCAGATGAAATGGCAGAGGGTAAATGTAGTGCACTAGATAGATAATAGGGAGTTGTTTTGGAGACAGGCAATAAGTTTTAGACCACACAAATCCCAAACTATTGGCTGCAAGGAGACAGCAGATGTTAAAGGCAACACAATGAAGTGCAGGCCAGATTTTAGTGCACTGATAATAGTAAAGATGCAGGCTTCTACTTCTGGGAGAAAGTAACATCTAAATATATATATCTTACTTTTTTTCCAGGGCTGGTTTGATCAGGATGTCCTGCCCATAAAACTTGCCTGGTTACTTCAAAGCAATTTGTGTGTGCGCTTTGTTTTGCATTTATTGTGATTTATCTTAAGGATGTGCGACATTTCTTCTCCCTAAACACTGTCAGAGCAACACATTTCTTGAATGTCTTTTTATTCCCAGTCACCCTCTGCGCTTTCATATCATCTGTTTATGACCAAACTTTCCACAATCCTGTTAGCGGTGCTTTGGTTTTGGCTTGTGCATATGCATGTGTGCATTCTGAGAGGACTCTTGTTCTCGCTCATAATAACAACCCTGTCCCTGAGAGACGGACTCTCAGGGGCTGCTACAGTTACACCAGCAGCATCGCCGCAGAGTTTGGCTTTGGCGCGAGCTCTGCTTAAAGTGTATCCCCGGAGAGCTATGGCTTGGATCCTGCACTGGCAAAGTGTTGCCATTCTTCTCCCTCTTGTCTGTGTAGCTTCACCACTTTCTGAATGTATACCTTGCTGTGTCCTCTTTGATTAGAACTAAACAGTAAAGTGTATTATAGACCTGTGTTATCAGTGAAGAAAGGAGAGAGAATGTATTAGAACAGCGTCTTTATAGTGAATGATGGGACAGGTACTGCATCAGTGAGAGAGGGAGATTTTCTGTGTATGTATGTGTGTGAGTGTGTGTATACTCTTAGAGGCATATGTTGCTTGTGTAGATGAAATGGAGTGGGGAGTGTGCATTAGAGATGATTGTTCTCCGTAGTGAGTGATGCTGCTGCAGTTAAGACCACAAAGCCGATGCCACCTGCAGACCTCTGCTACTTCAGCAGTGGTGTTTTTAAAAAGAGTCAGTGCTTTTATTTTGGAGTGTAGACGTTTCTGTCTTTTGACACAGCACCTTTCAGCCGAACTGGTCTGAAGGTAATTTTCATTTTCGTGCATTGAGAAAATGTATATACTGTCCTCAAGAGCCCTCGGACAGGAAAAGCCTCTTTGAGCATGTGGCCATCGAGTCTGACTCTGGAATGGCCCCTGATTACCAAATACAGAGGGATAAATGATAGGGGTGGGATATAAAATCGATTTGCTTCGGTATTATGATTCTTTTTTTATGATTGTTGAATCAATGATGTATGTATGTGTGTATAGATATGCAGTATACACACAGTATCTATCTATCTATCTATCTAGATAGATAAATAGATATAGATAGATACAGATATAGATATAGATATAATCACTGTACCACTACCGTTTACAGTATAGCATGTGATGTGTATTGTTTTTGGAAATATGAGTCATGATATACAGTCTCTAGAAGGGTGTGATTCAAGTATTTCTCACGGCCTAGTGTTAAAAAAAGCAGACAAAAATCGCAATAAATCGTTATGTCGAATCGCTTTACTTGTAGAATCTCAATACATATTGAATTTGCTACTTAATACTGAATTGGAGGATGAGCATACTGTCCAACCCAAGTAACTGATTGCAACCCTTCCTAAACACACACATGTACTTGCATAACTGTTACCATAAAGCTTTTTAATGCACTGCTAAACCCATTAGTATAATTATTAATTATAATATAAGTAAATATAGTTCCAACAGATGATTCAGTGTTTGTTGGCATATGTAGGCCTGTTTGTATGCACATTGGTAGATGTTTGGTTGAAAAGGCTCTTTTGAACTTTGGGGCAGTGCTGGTCTTTTGTTGTCTGTCTGTCAGTCGCCCACGCTCTCTGCAACCCCCTCTCACTCACCCAACATCCACCCATCTTCCCATCCTCTCCCTCCTCATCTCCCATCCTCCAACCACCGCTACAGGCTCTTTCATCTACCCTCTGCTGGATGAGGAGTGGAGAATGTGTGTGTATCTCTCTGTGTCTGTTCCTCCATGTGTGTCTGTGTGCGTGCACAAGTGTGTGTCGGCCCCCACAGTAGGTGTACAACGGCACAAATGCGAACATTTCATCAGTAGCAATTTGACCTTTCACCTTGTATGTTGTTGCCATTCATTGTGCGAGTGGCCCATCATGGTCACATTAGCAGGCTGAACACCAGAGATGGCTGCTGCTGTTGTTGCCGCTGCTTGTAAATGGAAGATGCACACACACACACACACACACACACACACACACACACACACACACACACACACACACACACACACACATACACACACAGTGACATGCTCTGTTGCAGAGTAAGATCAATTTTGCCCCTGGTGTCTTCCTAACTGGCATTAGAATGACATTAGAATACTAATAACCAATGTCAGCCACAGAGGTTCCAGTTGATAAAGGTCAGTATAGACAGGACACTGTGGGAGCGCTCACACCATATAAATTGTCTCAGAGCTTTGTAATTAAAGAAGTTGAGGCAGTATTTTTTGTGCTGAAAATGATTGGTTGATTAATTGATTAGTTGATTTATCATTCAAGTCATTTATCAAGCAAAAACTACCAGACATTGGCTGATTCTAGCTTCTCAAGTGTGAGGGTTTGCTGCTTTTCTCTGTTTAATTTTTATTTGATTTTGATTTAAATATCTCCACATTTTAACTCTTGGTCAGACAAAATAAGCAACATTTGATGATGGGGATATTTCACTATTTTCTGATATTCTATCTATTAATTACAAAAATCAGATTAATCAATAATGAAAATGATTATTTGTAGCAGTTCTAGAATATTAGTTAGTTACTAGTTAGTTCCAAGGCTGGGCATCCATAAATGATTAAAATGAAAGAAAGGGCCGGGCTCTTTTTCATCTTCTTGTTTTGTGCGTAATTAAACGTGAAATTGGCTGAAGGATTTGCTTGTTAAGGATTTTCCAGAGGGACAAACAGCCCATAATAGAATTCTCTACATTGACATCCAGCTGTATCCATGGTAATATAATGAGGCGCCCATTACCAGGACAGCGCATTCAGCAATGTACACACACATACGTACTACACACAAAAACACGCATGCAACACACACACAGAGCCTCATTAGGAATTGCAAAGGAGGGGCTGAACCCTCCTCCCTCATGGGTTGGATAGAGGAAAAATGAGTTGAGAGGTGGGTGGAGACAAATGGAGGAGAGCATGTCACTTCAGAAGCGAAGCGCTGTGCTGATTTGCTGTGATTGCACTTGAAAGGGAGACTTTTAGAGGTGGATACACGTGAAATGATTTTGTATAGATGTTTGTTTTCATAGCTAAGAAATATTCTGTGTTTGTAGAGGTCATTTATGAGAGAGGTGACCTTCATCTACCCTTTTAGTTAGCTGATAAATCGACCTGAGCCTCCAGCTGTGTTTTCTCTTTCTCAGCATTGTCATCGTCCTTCTCTCAGCAGATGCCTTGTTTGTCACTTGCTTTGCTTTCTGGCCTCCATCCATCTCCTGCTGGCCCTGAGGCCAAAGTCCACTCAGCTTTAATCACTCCTCTTTAGCCTGTCAGCCCACACAGGACCTTTGCACTGTCACTGCTACTGTTGATACGGAGGAAGGACTGCAGCGGTTTGGGCCCCTCTGCAGGATAGTTCATAGGCACAAGAGGCAGACAGCTGGGCCAAGTGTTATGTAGGAAATGTCTGGTAAGGAGACTGATGTAATTCAGTCTGAACCTGCCCTGAGATAAAGTTAGAAGTGCTTGTTGTCTGAAGTCTGTGTTTGCCTGAAGCACCTTACAGGCAAAGAGTGCTAGGTGACTCTTTTGAAAGTTTCCTGGCTGTTACACAAGAGCTGAATGTTCCAAGTGCGTTCGTAAGTGAGAACTGTGCGTCATTTTGATAAAACTCTGTCACTTTGCTGATTCTGACTAATCCTATTTATCATTTTGGGAAGAGCCTTCACAGAATATCTATTGGAAACACTGCAGGCAGACTCTGATATGCACAACATGTTGCTCATTCACACACACCTGATGAGTGACCCTGTGAGACCACTGCAGCCTCTCTCTGTAAAATATTAACAGACATTTGCCCTGAAGCAGACTATTAATCTTCCTATTAGTGCACAAAGAGGAAGAAGAACTTCAGCCCCAGAACACGCTGTCTGCCCCGGTCCACTGTGTAATTAAAGTGCAAAAAGATACAGCGCAGGCAGCATTTGGTGTGTTAGTGTTTGCTTGATTGCAGTGGTTGTTTTTTGATTTTTAGTAGAAAAATAAAATGATACTGATTACAGTAGAAAGCTATAACTACAGTATGGTGGGTAGAGCAATGGCACTTATACTGATTAAGTGCAAATACACTAAGAAGTTATGTTCTAACTGAGTAATTAATTAAGTAAGTGTAATTAATTGCTTCCTCTCTTCTGTAAGATCACCAGCTATAAGGCTGAATTTACAAAAGTCAAATCCTGCACAGCCAGCAGCGCAGCTGATACCTGTAGATGCAGCAGGGCCTCCGCTGCCACATCCATCACAATAAAGGTGTTTGTGTTCAGCACAGCTCTGCTCTGTGGCATTTTAGGGTCCTTAAAGGACAGTTGAAGCCTGCTGTAATGAATAAGCCATCAGCTAGGCTGGGGCCACCAGCCGCCACGAGGGCCCTCCCTGTCACATCCATCATCTGCTGGGGGGCTGCTCAGCACAAAGGGAGTGCTCCTAGCCAAAGGAGGGTGGTACAGGTGTGTGTCTAAAGGGGGATGGTCTTATGTCCTGCTAGCAGGGTCAGCGGCCCAAAAGAGCTGTGGTGATCTGATCAAGGTTTAATCTGTTTTTTGCTGTTTCTTAAATGTGAATGTAGGAACAACAACTAAAGAAGAGAGACTGAGGGAGAGAGGAGGAAAATCTGGGAATAGGATTGTCAGAAGGGGGTGGGAAGATGGTGGGGTGGGGCGAGAGGGAGAGGTTGTCCTGGTCCAGAGGGGTTTGAGAGACACAAAGAGCTGAGACTCCCAGAGGACCCTCCTCCATCAGCCCACCCTACTTTTATTACTGGCCTGATTAAACTCACCCGCCAGCCAGTAATGTAGCTATAATATATGATCTCTCTCTCCATCTCTCCCCCCCCCCCCCCACACACACACAGAAGCTTCTCACAGGTATTCTTAGATGAGTATGGACACACCCCTGTGGTTTTTCACATGCCTAGCTCCCATCGTAACAGAGACAAAGACCTATTAGCATGCTTGGTAATCACTGTATATTTGTCTTGACATTCGTATCTGTACTGACAAAAATGTGTTTTTTAATCAATAGCACCAAAAAAGAGAATCCGTCTCATCATGTTCATGCATGAACAGCATTCTGCGACCTGTTTAATTAGCTATGGCAATGTTTAATCAGCTGATACAGACATAATCTGAAGCTGTTTTTCTTTTTCCCACGTCTATGGCGTTTCGTAAAACACATCAAGAGATTCCTCACAAAACAGGAAGAGTTTTTTATACACACACAGTCCCAGCGGGGCCTTCACTATAAAAGGGTTTTCATGTTACTGTGCCAATAAGCGCCTGGAGTGTTGACTCCGCTATGGAAAGGGTCAACCTAAAGGTTAGAATATTGCCAAATCCGTGGTCTGTCTGTGGGAGTCTAGACGGGAGAAGTGAGTCCTCTCTCAGCTGTATCTGAGGTGCGTCTGAGCAAGGCATTTCACTCCCCTGTGTAATGGCAGAGCTATGAATATATATGTATCTCCATTATAAGGCACATCATACATGCACAGTGCTGCTTATCTCTGAAAATAACAGCCGTACTGCACAAAGAGCAGCTCTGTATTGGCTGACTTTTGTTAGGTTTGGAGCTGGAAGTAAACACAGTGCCCTACAACTACAACGCTGTCCTCTGGTGCCTTTTAGGAACATGTATGCAGCTTAATTTGTGGTCTGGGAAACTAGGCCTGCAATATTGTTTTATATGGCCGTCTATCATGGACTGGTGCTTTTTCAGTCTCATTTCACAGTCAGTTGGCGTGTACTGCTCTTTTCCTCTGCTCAGTGAGATGTGCAGCCCGGCCTAATCAGAGATCAGAGTATTGATTTCCAGGCATGCAGAAAAAAGGGCTGTTGCTTGCCATGCAATACAAAGGTCCTGAGTAGGCCTAATCAACACCTATTGATTATTTTATGCTGACCGCTTCCTTCTGGTGGGCAGTCTTCTGTTTAGCCTGTCTGGTATGAGATGTGTGTGCTTGCGTGCATGCGCCCATGTGTTTGATTCTGTCACTGTGGAAATAAAATGCTATCTGGAACATTTGTGTTAACACAGAAATAAATTGGGAGTAAATGAGTAACAGCGAGGGTGCATTTTATCAGGTAATCAACACAGACACACTCAATCATGTGCTATCATAGAGCCATATCAAGACACGAGTGCCAACACGCACACACAAATGGAAGAGAACACCTGCTCATTCGCATGCATGCACACAGTCACACAGCGATGTGAAAGCGATTGGCTGCAGCAGAGGAGAGGCCAGCTCCCGGAGTTGGTTGCTAACGGCTACAGGATCCAGGGGAGCGGGGAGAGATGTCGATAATGACAATGTCACTCCCAGCCAACCAGCTCTCGAAAATGGGACAGGACACACACACACACTTACCCAAACACATACAAGTCTTTTGGTGCATTTGTAGTGCACGAGCGTGCGCGCGCACACACACACACACACACACACACACACACACACACACACACACACACACACACCTTGACGCTGAAATGGAGGAGCAATTTTCCTCCAACCAGGTGGCTTTGTGTTATTACAGCCGTCAAAAAGCGACTCATCTCCAGAGGGCCAATAATGGCTTCAGGTCCTATGTTTGAATAAAGGGTTTTCTTTTTGATTTTACACTGGAGGTGCTATAATCAACATATGATTTCCCTGAATAGTCATTTAAAATTCAATGTACACTAGCAATTACTACTTACTTACTTACCTCTGGTTTTCTGTTAACTGACCGAATGATCTCATTTCTTGAAGCACTGCTTTTGTCTCTAGCTTTTATTCATATGGCATCTTTTATCAGTTTTTCTGTATCAGTGGGGAGACTCTGCCCTTTTCATTAAGCCTGCCCTGGTCCTCCAGTGTATTAAGGGTGCTTTTTATTTGAGACAGTTCATTTCCTTATTCCATCCATCAGTGTTTCCAAAGTGCACTACAAATCAGGCCGGAGCAAGCATCAGCCTGCTTTCCACAACTGTTGGTTTCTTTGTCAACAGTCTAATCTCAATTTTCGTATCATTTCCAGTCTTACTTTATAACATTTTATCGTTCAGATTGACCAGAGACCTCCTCTGTCTTACGACACGCTGTGTGTTTCCAGTGTAAGAGCAGGCCAAGATTACAATGGAGCTGATGAAGATGATGTAAGGTCATGCAAAACCTACAGGACAGCCACTCTGCTCTGCTGCACAAGTTGGGCGCTTGTTTCACGCAGGCTTAAATATTGAATCCCAATTGTCACCAAGTGAACTGTGCATGAATAGAGAAATGAAGTGAGACAAGACATATTTAGTAGGAACTTGAAAGCCTCTGCATCTGAAGGTGCTGATACCTAAAACAAACATAAAATCAACAAAACAATATTCTTTGTTCCTTTTGAAAATAGGACAGTTTTATTTTTACAACCCCTCCTACTGACAGTACATTACTGTTACATGTAGCACAGTGCAGCTGCAGACAGGACCCTGATGACTTCCTCTGTGGCTTCCCAGTACAGACGTGGCCCTGATATTTTCCGTATGAATGCAGTGAGTCTAGGATGCCGCCCTTATTCCTTCCACTTGGTTGCATATGTATCGACTGAACAAGCTCAGTGAAGAGGAAAGATGGGCAGGGAGAGAGGTGAGAGAGGACGTAAACACACATTCTGCCTCAAAAAGAGCTGAGGAAGAGGCGATGAAGAGTAGGCCAAGGTGGCAAAAAGGGAAAGAGTCGCTAAAGCAAGAGATCAGAGGTTCCAGTCCTCCCTCTCTTCTCCAGCAGAGCGCTAAAATGAGACATCAGCAGCACAGTCAAGCATTTCTGATGCTCTCTTTTCTCCACAGACTAGATGATGATTAATATCAATCATGTTTGCGTAACGCTGAGAGCTGAACATAAACCTTATTGTTATCTTAATGAGCCATGACCATGTAGACCAGCCCTGACTAATGGGGTTAAGCTGTTAGTTGGAGACCCTGATAAGAGACTCTGTCTGTTCACAGGGTTCACATTATGCTTTTTTTTTTAGTTTCTTCTGCTTTGATCTTCTCCAGGAGATACTGTGGAGGATAAAAGCTTTGGAGCAAGACAAATTTAAGGATCGCTATACAGTGCAGAGAAAGCTGCAGTTCTTCCAGTCACCCCGATTATGCATAAACTATTTACATACGTATTGTCTGTACTTAAAATGAAGTTAAACAGCAACTGGAATGAATTAGTTTACAATATAAAACCATGCAATAATAACACAGTTGAAAATACATGCTTACACAAACGCACACACACAGTCGCACAAATAGACAACCTCCCCTCGGGCACCGGACAGATGCAGATGAGACCTGGTGCCTTCCAGCCCTCAACCACCAGCATCCCTCCTGTCTCGCTCGTTCCCCTTACTCCTCTTTCTCTGGCACTCCCCATCTCCTTCCTGCACTCTCCTTCCTCTTACACACCTCCCCTCATTTCTTAGTTAGGCTTTGCTTCATATAACCTTTGTTTTTCCAGCTCAGTGAATCAGTGAATAATCACCATATGTTGACACCCTGAGCTCCATACTGTCCAGTCACACTCGTACCAGGCTCGTATATACACAATGTAAATGTGTGTATACTATAGAGTTGAAGTGCACTTGGATGCATTCAACCAGTAAGATACTGGTTCCAGAATGATAATGGAGGAAAGGTTGTTTATTGTGGTGGGAGCTACCAGAATGGCGTGCTGTGCCTGGCGTGTGTCTATGTGTTTCTCTATCATCCTGTTTTCTCTGTCTGACATTTATACTAGAAATGTGTGTCAGTGTGTTTTAGTGTTTAAGTCACTTTTATACCATTATTCAGCAAGTCAGTGTCTCTTATTAATTCTGCCATGAATGGATTTCGTGTATTTGGTACCAATGCATTCAGATCATTCATTAATTAGCAAAGTCTACAGTCATACAGATAGTTGAATTATCCTGCTGTTGATGTGTTGAATGTAATGTGCACTTTCCATACAACAACAGAAATAATAGTGCCCACAAAGTCGTGATCTGGATGAAAGGATGTTGCACATTTGCGCACATTTTTAGTTAAAATGAATAATTCTGTCCCGGAGGGTCTGAGTGGAGTCATCTTCCACTTACCTTACGGGCTCCACAGCGGCTGTTCTGTTTGAAAAAGCCTCCATGAAATCAGACCTGATCTCTTAAGATTAGATTTGCTTCAATTAATGTTTTATAAGGGATGTGTGCATGCGTGAGTTTGCATACTGAGACATCGATACTCTTCCACATCCTTTATTGGACTGCTGCCTCAGGACTAAGGTTTGGATTATCTGAGCCGTGGCCGAGTGTGTGTAGAAACATGATATTGGCAGTATGTATCATATTAAAAAGCATCGAAATGGCTTGGAATGAAACATGCTAATCAAAATAAAGTTCGGTCAGATGAGACAGTGTTGTTCATTTTAGTGCGTAATATCCCCATGGTGAACTCCACCAACAGACAAATATATTTTTAAACAGTCTGGATCTCAAAGGGCTTCAGATGTCTGACAAAGTTTGAGAGATGTGATTGAAGCTGGAAAATCCAGGCGAGCATTTCACCCAATGAGAGCTTTTAATTCACACTGTTATCAGTTTGCCTTTTCCCTGCATCTCTATCTACCTATAGAGGGATGCAGGGAGTCAGTGAGACTCTCAGAGAAACTGTGCTCATCTTCAAGGTCCTGTGTGGTGCTGGGAGGAGAGCGAGATATCGGGGCCAAACTTTGCCTCGCTCTGACTGTCAGAGATAACGCTTCACAGCAGCAGCTTAGTAAAATAAGGGGAGGCTGGGAAGAAGGGAGGGAGAAGCACTGTCCTCTGAAGAATAAAGAGCGTGAGTAATTAACTTTCCCATCAGCCCCCTGGTCAATAATACTGCTTTCTGTGGACTTCCTGTTTGTCCGATTGGAAGAATCTGTGGCCTATTTCTCCTCCTCCTGTCCAATTCCACTTCATCTTCTTCCCTCGTCTAACTTATTCTCATTTAACCTCCTCTGTGCTTTCGACCATGGCCATTTAGCCCTCCACTGAACTCCAGACTGGGCCACCACAATACTTTTTCTGTGGTGTGTTGTCCCATATGTGTGTGAGACATATAATTCTAATCATACAGGAACTATGAGGACTTCATATGAGCATGCTGCATGCATACAGGAAATACTACAAACTTTACAAATGAGTCTGTTTAACAACAAACATGACCCATTTTATGTGGTTGTGACAAACTTGGAAACTTTGCCTGTTAGTTCACTTCCGTCAGCCCACCATCTCAACATCTGCGTCTTGTTTAAGGACTCACTCAGGTAATTGCTACACAGTAAAGAAAAGCTTTCTCTCTTTTATTCCTCGTTAAATCATGTAGTTGCTTTGATTAATGTCAGCAAATGTTATTTTCTGTTCCAGGTTAAATGAGCTGAAGCCATTTTTCTAAATATATGTGCACAACACACACACACACACACACACACACACACACACACACACACACACACACACACACACACACAGAGTCGTCTTTCTATCACTTCAGAGGACATTGCATTGACTTACATTCATTTCCTGGAGACTTTCCCTAACCCTAATCACTACCTAAGCCTAACCTTTACCCTAAATCTAACCTATCACTGAATGATTAAGATATGAGGATTTGTGTTTTGACCCATAAGGAATAGCCTGGGTCCAGACCTTTGAACATAAGGAAGGTAAGTCCCCACAGTGTGACTGTAAACAGATTTAAGGCGCCATATTGACAACACCAACGTTTTTCACAGCTTAGTAGGAAAAGCACAGGTGTTAATAACATTAAGAATGGATCCGTTCTGTGTCTCACTGAGCCGTGACAGTGTGCACAAAACCAGGACCCAGAAACTGAATAGAAATGGAGTTCAACCAGTTTTAATGTTATTTAAAGATGTGTTTTCCTGTAGGGACATGTCCAAAAGTCGCCTGCGAAAAATGCCTATTGCAACTCATTTGTTGTGTGATTTCAGTACCTTGGACAGATCTCTAGTATTTAAGCACCACGTCAGCACTTTACTTTTGTGTTCTTCAAACAGCATGGCATGTGCATGTGTGTGATTAATAAAGTAAAGTCCTTCTCTTCTTCTTCAAAGCATGCTGCAGTGTTTTAGTGTAAGTATAACAGAACCATGCATAGAAGTAGTTGTCTCAGTAATGTACGTGTGCCACCTTTACCAAACCAGTCCAGTCGCTTCTTCAGTGTTTCTTCTCTATTTATTTTAGTTGTGGTAACTTAAAATCACAATGTTCCAGCATCTTCTCTTCAGGAAGCTGAATTTTTTATTGTTCTGTGGCCACTGGTGTACATTTGTTTCCATTCAGAAACTGACAAACATGACAGTGCAGTAATTTAGTCTGCCATATGCAGCAGTAATTACAGTTGTCCCGTCTAACACAGTAGCCTTTCGACTGTATTCTCCACACAGTAATAAGCTGCTAAAGATGTTTAACTGTTAAACCTGCACAGAGAGAGTATGTTTGCTTTTGGAGTGGTCATGCTACATCTTCTTTTCATCCATTCCTGCTGTCTTTATCTCTCCCTGTATCCCCTGTCTCCTCCGTATTCCTTCCTCTCTCTCCCATCCATCCCATTTTTGGGTGTTGGGTGTTTTCTGTCTGGTCCCAGGATCATCTCACACCCCATCTGGCCTCTTGCTTTTACTTTTTCTCTTTCATGAAGCATTGACTTGGCTGCTCGTAATATGTTCTTCACATGAGCCTCACACACTCTCTTTCTTCCTTTCTTCTTCCAAGACAGACATATTAACACTTCTCAGAATGTGTTGATATGTGATTATCTCCATCACATCATTTTCACTACTCTTCGCCGGTGTAGTGTATTTTTTGGAGCTGCTTAGCTTGCAGTCTGGCAGTATAAATAGTACACAATGGATCTGGAGCTGGAGTAGTTCCTCATGCTGCCGCCGGTCCTCCCTGGCTGCCAGTCTTCTAGCCCAAGTGAGTGTGCATTCTTAATGCTCCCCTGGCCTCGATGAGAGAGATGATTGGTAGAATTAATTGTGGCTGGAGGGCCGAATGGGAATAAGTGGAAGAAAAAAAGGCGCGATGGAGGAATGGTGGGGGGTTATCTGGCTGGTTTTAGTGTTGTGTTTCCTCCCTTAAAGCCTGGCATAAGAGGATGTTGAAGTTGTTTTTATGCACTCACTCTTTTTGTCTCTTTAGATTAATATTAGCCCCCAGTGAACTCAATCCTATTTTCTTTTATCACTCAGTTTGTCCTTCTCTTCATTTGTGATTTACACCTGTGCGCTCGGAGGGAAGAGATAAGCGAGGCTAATGCAGCGACAATCATAATGTAATGGCCTCCTCAGCTCCCCCGACAGTAATGCTATCAGAACACAGTGTGTATCCCAGAGTGAGGTGTCATTAAATGAGATAAATAGACCTTAAAAAAGGGACAAACAATTTGTGCTTGCCTTTGTGTGTGTGTCTGAATTTGTGAGCCTGTTTGTTTTAGACGACTGTGAAGAGATAGTGTAATCCAGTGTAATGACAGATGATATCTGAGCTCCTAAGACAGAGAAAACCATAGCTCCTCTTCCTCTCAGTGCCTCTTCAACATCCTTGCCTCTCCCAGTAGATTTTCAGTATGACACAGTTGATGGAGCAGATGAATAATACAAGCTTTCTGACATATACTCAACTGAAAACAGTCCAAAAACAATATGTTTAATGTTTCACCTCATCAGCTTAATTTTTGTAAATATCTGCTTATTCTGACTTTGATGCAGCAACATGTTTCAAACAAGTTGGGACAGGAGCAACTAAAGACTGGGAAAGATGTGGAATGCTCCAAAAACTCCTGTTTGGAAAATTCCACAGGTAAACAGGTTCACTGGTAACAGGTGATAGTATCATGGTTGGGTATGAAAGGGGCATCCTGGAAAGGCTCAGTCATTCACAAGCGAGGATGGAGCGAGATTCACCACCACTAAAGGAGATTAATACATGGGCTCAGGAACACTTTGTCAGTAAACACAGTTTGTTTGCAGATGATTGCATCCTGTTTTTATTTAAGTTTTACACAACTTCCCAATTTTTTTGGACTCTGCGTTGTAAAATAAAAGTGGATTATAACAACAAATATAATCTATCTTTTACTGTATTTGCAAAAAACCAAAAGCAGTCCTGAGAAGGACATGATACATGCATGTGTTTGTGCCGGTTGCTCTTCTCCCTCACTGTCAGCAGATCGGAGGGTCTCCATGAAGGATTTATGTGCTGGTTTTATGTCATAGAATGTCTGTATGGGAATATAAGAAGTTGGGGGTGGGGTGTGTGTGAAGGGTTTCGGGGGTTAGAGTAGGAGCGTTCTGGGGAAGCTGTCTCATCATTTATTTATACAATCTACAGAAGAAGGGGTTAGTGCAGAGAGGGGGGCTGCCTTCCACAAGCCGCCCTGGGAATACTGTAGGTCAAGAATTGTTTTTCTAGCTACCAGCACAATTCTTTGTCTGAAACAGTGAAGCCAATGAATTAACACACTACACTGCACTGGATCTACTCTCCTCGTAGCGTGTTGTACCCATGTATGTCTCGTTATCTTGAATGCCAAACCTCTCGGCCTCCTTGATGCACGACTGCTGAGGTCCATACGTCTCCTGCTTGTTTAGGCAGTCGAGTGATTTAGCTGCTGCTGCTGCTGATGCTGAAACAAAGAAACAAATGCTTGGCTTTTATGGCTGAGCCCATTAATTGGCTGGCACAAAATGAATCATCAACAATCCGTTTATTGTGTGAAAACAACAAACATTTGTTTGTTTAAAAAATGCTTGGTTTTCTATTATTGTTAATTGATTACACACCTGTAGTTTTTCATTTATTTATTGTTTTTTTACCAATTGCCAGACAAAATATATTGATATGAACATATCGCACATCACTTGCAATGGATTCTGATATTATATTAATAATTGGATCACTATTGATTAATCTGCTAATTATTAACTAATGTTCAAGTTAGTCTATAAAATGTTTAAATTAAAGACAAATCACATATAATCAGCTTACAGTTATGATATATTTTGTGTGATCAACAGTCAACAAACCCGAATTGGGGAATTTTTATTGATCCAAAATGGACAAAATCAGTGAAATCTCTTGTTTGTCTTTAAGCTGTATCCAGGAAATGTTTGATATTTTTACTTGATGAATGAGTTTGGGGGTGAGAAAACAAAATATCGACCTCACTGCTACAGCTGCTTACTTTATGGCGCATGATTGTAATTTACAACTGCTAAATGTTCCTAAATCTAATTAAACCACATATTGATCTTTCCATATATTTAGATTAATTGGATCCTATACCCACATAGTAGTTATGTCGCCTTGAGCAAAATGCAGCCTTTCAGCTGCTTTTAATTCTCTGCTCTGGTTGGTCACTTACATAGACTTCATTGTTCCTGAATGTCCTCACAAATACTGTAAACAAAAGCCCATTTAGTGCTCTAGTGTTTATTGTCGACACTTGAAGCATCAGTGCTGAAGTACTGTCCGGAACACACACCTTAAAGACACAAGAAACACACACACACACACACACACACACACACGCACAAAGCAGAGACATATATCGCCACACAGCCCTACAGGGACAGAACCATTACTCTCTACTGAGGAGCTCCATCATCATCAGCCTCACACACACAGACATGCACACACACACACACACACACACACACACACGCACACGCACACACACACACACACGCGCACACACACACACACACACACACACACACACACACACACACACACCAAATGCCTGAGCTGCAGGAGAAAGAAGAGTCTTCTATGTGTCCTGGTCTGTATGGCAGCACAGAGGCAGCGATCCCTCTGGAGACATGAGTCCAAGACCTAGAGGATGCCACTGATAGCGGCATCACATAAACAGAGAGAAATAACATGTTGAAATGGGATTTTTTAGTTTTTTGGGCATTGTAAAACAAATGCAATGCAGATGTTTTAGGATGGTTTGTGGTATCTGATCAACAAAATAATGGTTGTTGGATCAGGTTTCTCACATTTGGGTGTGGATTCTTGATCTTATTTGCAGACTTGAAATACTGACGCTTGTCTATCCTGTCACTGTGGTTAAGCTCTTGTCCCCGAAGTCCAAACTTTTATCCACCTTGAAGTCCCTTTGGTGAACACTGTTGGACTCCAGAAAGCCACCCCATTATCTTCCACCAGGCTGATAATGAGAAGCCATACTGTGTAGCCGAAAGAGAAGCTGTCAGATTTACAGGAGCACTGACACCTTAGATTACATTACAGAGTGCCTTTGTAGCTGCATTAATTCAGGATATTTTTGTAATTAGGTTTCATTGCATTTACACGGTAGTGCAGTTCATCAGAGGAGGCAGGTTAAGACTTGAGTCAATGTAATTATGTGATGTAAATGATGCTCATCTGAGCTAATGCTGGTTGAAGGTAAAGTGTGTGGCAGGTTGAGGAGATTTGATTCGGAGATGTTAGCAGAGAGTCTGTGAGGGTGAACTGGCTCTGGCTGTGGCCTTTGTTTTTAAACATAACACACCTCACGCACACAAATGTGTGAACAAAAAGACACTGAAATGTGGGAATAAGCACACACACACACACACCTCCACTGGTGTGTTCAGTGGTGCATAAGGTCAGTAGGGAAAAATAGAGATGGGGGGGCAGGTAATTTCATAACCCCTTCCATACCTGCCCTCACATCTACACTTTCATCCACCAACACACTCACTCTCCAAGCAGAAAGACACTTGACAACCTATAATGATTTTAGAAATCTGTTTAAAAAACACAAGTGTTCCCTGATAACATGTTATTTTCTGTGATGAAATTACAGGTAATCTTGTTGATATTTCCCAGCTTTTTTCTGTCTCTATGGAGGCTCTCTTTGGATCCATGTTCCTCATGGCTCAACACAAAAGAACTGTTTTCCCTCATTAAGTGGCATCAGGTGGTTCAGATCATTCCAGTAGTTTAAATGTTTAAATCACAGTTTAAGATGCTGTGCATACGAGGAAAATCCCAAATGTCCTCATTTTTCCAAGCAGGTGGTTTAGATCAGCAGCCAACAAGCTGTTTCTTATTAAGATGGAGGTTTTTAATTTATTATAATTATGATGATTTATTTAACCTACTGGGTTTATTTTACCCCTAATGTTTGATGTATGGGAAACAGACCACGGATGTGAAATCCACAGCTCAGCGACTGCTCCCCGTCTTCTGCTTCCTGTTACTCTGCGTCTCTGTCCATCAGCGCTCTTTCATACAAAGTCTTCATTAGCTGTGTAACCTTTTACTTTGAATTACAGCATGGCTGCGTTTGCTGCTTGCCTGCAGGTCCAACTAAAGGAGCATATTGCACCATCATTCATTCTACCGTGGCACGCTGACCGACCAGCCTCTCAGTCATTCCACTAACTTGTGAGCCAGCCGATCGGTCAGCAATTCAAGCATGCATCCCTCCACCCAGACAGCCATCCATCCATCCACCTGCAGTCGGCCTGTCAGCTGCATGGCTGTAGGGCTGAAGGAGTTGTGACTGCAGCTGAACTGTGTAATTGTGTGGAAGTGTCTGGCAGATTGGAGGCCATCTGCTTCCTTTTCTCTCTCTCTCTCTCTTTCTTTATTTTCAGTCTACATTTCTTTCCCTTCCTCTTTCAGAAGCTCCCTCTTCTCGTCCTCCTCCTTCATTCTTATGCTCTTCTTCTCTCACTCTCTTTATTAAGTGGATTTGACATGCAAGTGACCTATTCAACCAGGCACAGCAATATCTAGTGTGTAGTATATACGACTCTTGTCTGTCCTTCCACTGAATCTGTAGCACCATCAATGGCTCTTGATCTGTATAAAAAGTCCCTGTTTGTTCTTGTTTTTGTAACTACTACCGTAACGCAGCCCCATTTTACTTGTCATTACTGTAATGATCTTGTTTCAGCTGTTTAATGAGCATTGCTTTGATACGCTCATACAGTTTGAGTGAACTTATAGTGAAGGTTATTTTGCAGCAGGTCTCATATTTCTGCTGTAGGAAGTTTTCCTTGCGATTTGTCCTTCTGCTTTAAGATATACAGTGTTTGCGCCAACAGAAGGTGGTTTAATAATTTATGATTGATTATCTTTATGGCTGCGGAGGCAGTTTCTCATTTATTTTCCTTGTAAAGCTGTTGGACTTCAAAGCTGCTCTGAGTTGAACATTTTACCACCTTTTCATCACAGAGTTGTACACCCCCTGCTGCAAATGTGGGTATGCGTGAGTAAGCAGTGATATTGACAGGCTGCTGCCTGGGGCATCTTTTTCTTATTACTGTGCTGAATGCAAAGCCTCTCCAGCTACCAGTTGCAGCCGTGGCTCACTTTATGTAATAGCAAATGTTTACAAAGTGTTATCTCAACTTGATCTGACATTATTTCCACTTTATCCAGCAAAACCCACATCTCTCTTTATTCTCCTTGGAACGTCTTTTCATCATTCGACATTGAGATACTGGTGACACACCAGCTCTGAGTGATGAGAAGGTCAAACTATTCCTGGAAAGAGTATGTGAGGCGTACACAGATGAAAATTATTTGGTATTTCGTGAATATATGTGATCTTGTAGGAAACTTTCAGACCTGGTTGTTACATTGTGTTGTTGTTGCTTTGGCACAATGTAAATTTAACATTAATACAGCTAACTGTTTAGCATGTGTGTGTGTGTGTGTCTGTGTGTCTGTCTGTCTGTCTGTCTGTCTGTCTGTCTGTCTGTATGTGCACTGTGTGTGGACTTGGCGGGAAACTGGCCAATGGCCACCTTTTAAACTGTGTCAGGTGTCAGGTAGCCTGCTGTGAATGAGATGGAGGATTATTTGAGACAGAGCGTCGATGCTGATTGAATTAGCTGCTCCAGAAAAAGACATGCAGGGTTTTGTCAGACTGAGGAGGAAGTTGCTGATCTAATTGTAACACTGAATGGATTTCTGTGTGGCTCTGCCAGGACGAACCTGCAGGAACAAATCTTCTGGAATACTTTTTTGGAATATTGTCTGAGTTTGTTTGGACACGTTACAGGTCATGAAAACATATGCACCATATAAGCAGCTATGTTCACTGTCCTACTTTGTTCTCTCTCAGTCACACTGATGACTTTTTCCATTCAGCTACCAACTCAGTTACAAACATCATGCAAACAGTTACTTCAGCTATTTTGCAGTGAGGCTCTTAGATTTATTCGACTTCAGAAGACTCACAAGAAGTACGCACTTTCCAAAGAAAACAAAGAAAAGCTGGAACTGTTTTACAGATGAAAGTATTAATTGTTCAGCTGTTTAACTTTATAGCTACTGCAGTTCTCACCTTTTCTGTATTAGCTGCTGTCTCGTCTATTATAACTTAACATGGTGTACAGTAACATGTCAGTGTGGAGAGATCTGTGGGTGCATGGAGGGGATTTGGTGGCTATAGCATCATCACTTTTGCTTCGGTCCTGCAGAACAGTGCTTTATGTATTTCCATATTTGTGTCCTTCACCAAGCAGCTAATCACTGTTTTTTTCTTCTTCTTGTTCTTCCTCCAGTCACTGATGAAGACACCGTGAAGAGATACTACGCTAAGTTTGAGGAAAGGTTTTTCCAGACCTGCGAGAAGGAGCTCCTGAAAATCAACACATTCTATTCAGGTATTTATTTACTTCAGTTACACTTGAGGCAACAATTAATGCTGAGTGCAGGACATCAAAGTCAGATAATGAAAGCAGTTTCAGCTCAGTTGTGATCGTTGGACTGTTAGTCAGAGGAAGTATGGAATTGACTGTGTAAATGAGTCATCTGGACCAATGTGAAGCAATATCACCATAATTTAATTTAAACAATTCTTCATGAATGATTCTGCTCTGCAGTAATGTTTCCTTCCTGCTCTCAAATTAACGTCTTATTGCCTTAATAATGTGGTGGTTTATAGTAATATCTTGTATAAAACATGATATAAAGACTGCTATAGGTATCAGCTGTCTTCATCTATCATCATTTGAGATATTAGACTTTATTTACTCTGTTCTAAGCTACTCATTTCAGTGCCAAATGACATTGCGTCTGATCTTGGTCATTTGATTGAAGTGGCCTGTGGTCGTCATGTTTAGGCGAGCAGGCCTGTCTGTGTATATTTCAGGGAGCGAGGGGGAGTATCTGTGTGCCATGTAACATGAGATGGAAGCCATAATATATTCTGGTATTCTGGTACCAGAAGGTTGCCTCCTGGTTTTGAACTTCAGCTCAGGGGGAAGTGGGACGTGTCCAAGGACGGGCAGGGCTTCCTCTAGAGGCTGTTTGTGAAACTGCAGGTCAGCCAAGGGCCACGGTTGACTGGCAAGATTGTTCCAGCTCATGATGATTGGAAATAACCGGCAGATGGATGTCGAGAGCAGCGAACAAACAAGATAAAAATCATTGCAGAGCTTGTTAGCAGAAGGTGCATTTACTGAGGGACTGAACAAACTTTGTACCTCTTGAGTTTTTTTTTTCCTCTAACAACAGTTTATGTCAGGATTGCTGACATCAGTATGCCAGTTGCTCACTGTTAGCTGCTGTGGAGGCCATGTCTTGTTTACTGTCTTTTATTATCCTGATCCATTATCTGCTGTCGATAATGATAACGCAGTCCCTTTGCTTCAGACAGAACAGTATGTGGGTAACGCAGTCCATCTATATAAGACTTATAAGTATTATACAAACATTTAATAAATGGGTTAGAATATAACACACTAAAATGTAGATGTAAACAACTATATATAACTATATATATATATATATATATATATATATAAAGTTTGATTAAATAAAGTTTGATTTGATAAGCACATTTTAAGTGTTTGTTAATGTGCAGTATTTCCCAGTAATTATATATTTCCTAAGACATTTTCTATCATTAACTGTGTTTTACTGTATTGTCCTCACCTTATAGGCACCCACAGGAGGAGTTATAGTTGTTGACAAATGCAAGATCTATATCTGCTTACATTTATATCATACATGTGTGATGAGGCTCAGAGTTGTGAGGCTTTTGATAACCTGTACAGCTCATCTCTGAGACAGAGATGCCCGCTCACTCCTACACAAACACACAGATACACACTATGATGCAAAGATGTTGGTGGAAAGCAAAACATCTGCATAAAATCATTGTTGTTGTGTGTGAATAGAGCAAATTCATACATACAGGAATAGATTAAAACACTAAGTTGTCTTCCCTTGTGTTCTCCGTGCTTCATGTGATGTGTGTAAGTATGTTGACAGCAGAGTCGCATCACATCAGTATTACAGTCAGTGAGTCAGCGCCTCCTCGGCAGACCTGAGGTGTGAGGTTAGCCAAATGTTGTGTATGAAAACATCAGTGTCTCCTTCCTCCTCCCAGACATCTTGTTTATCCTCCACACACAGCAGGGTGAAGCAAGAAATTGCCGAGCCGTGTCCGACAGGCAGCTTTATCTGATGCCAGCTACTGTGTGTGTAAGTGGGTGTGTGTAGTGTGTAGTAGTTTAAAAAGCTGGCGAGGTTATGAGAGAGCGGTGGATTTACATAAGACACCTGCCTCCACATAGCTCTTTCCCTCTGTATCTGCCTGTGAAAGGGGTCCTCAACCTCTGGAAGGCATTCTGCTGCGCTGTGCTGAAACCCAGCCTGCTGGACAGCACTTTCATCTTGATGGGTTAAATTTTTGCAGAGTGCTGTTTTAATAGAATATCCTTTCACCGTGTTTGTTCCTGAAAGCAGAGGAAGAACATCAGACTCTTTAAACTTCTCCACTAAATCAGTGGAAATCTAAACCAACAACACCTGTCTGTTTTAAGCTTCATTGACATGTCCTCTCTTGTGAAGTGCCCCTCCAATGCCACAGCTCAGATTGAACCTGAGCCTACTTGTGGCAGGCAGGCGGGATTGTGCCTTTCTCATGACTCCAGCTGTTGTCATGTGGTCACGCAGGCGTTGTTATGACAGACTGTATGAGTTGAGCAGAAGGATTACTACGAATATAGATGTCAAAGAAAAGCTGAGGAATTCCTGTGAGGAACGTCCTGTGTGTGAGCGTGTGTGTGTGTGTGTGTGTGCGCGCGTGCATTTGCGTGTGCGCGCGTGCGTGTGTGTGTGTGTGTGTGCGTGTGTGTGCATGAGTGTGTCCGAGCAGCAAAGCGTGAAAGTCACCAGTGAGCCGTCCACATCGTCACTGCTGCAGTGTGGGACAGAAGAACAGCTGCTGCAGCCTCAGTCAGCTTCAAACAAATTTGCACTGTTCTTATTGTGACTCCATGTCTGTTCCGTTTAATGATTTCCAAACCAGCTGGAAGGACTCGCAAGTCATAGCGAGAGCAGACATTACTTGCTAGTTTCTCAAAACAAGAAGCACTCACACTGGTGTTATGCTAATTCTAGCTAATGAGGATGAATATAACCTAAAAATACAAATCCATCAATAAACCATGACACTGTTAAAAGCAGAGGTGTATCAGGATGAAGAGAGAGAAAGTGCATTAAATCTGCCAGCCAGCCTGGACACCACTAGAAAGTACTGCAGTCTGTGCTACTGTGAGGTTTGTTGTTGGACTGATGGTCTGAACAAGTCAAACTGCCAAAGTCTGTACTTCTATTTTTAGCCGATCATTCATAAGAATAGAAGGAAGAGGAGAGTGGGTGGAGGAGACACTGCTGTGGTTCCAAAGAAGTTGGGGCAATGTGTAAACAAGAGTTCAAAGACAAGATATTTTATGTTTCATGTTAAATATCAGCTTATTCTGAATTTGATACTAGCAACTCGTTTCATACAAATAGGGACAGGAGCAACAGAAAACTGGGAAAGCTGTGGAATGCTCCAAAAACACCTGTTTGAACATTCCACAGGTAAACAGGTTCATTGGTAACAGGTGATAGTATCCTGATACTACTACACATTTATGTTTATGCTTTCCGCAGTCTTTTCTGGTATCTGGGTTGTAATAAAGAGACAAAAAATTGATACGGGCTTCACTGTGCAGTGACTTAACATTCAAGAAAAAGCAGTAGAAGAATGAAGGCTTTTTTAAATTTTTTGTCAGAAAAGTAGGTAGAAGTGCAAGAGAAGATAATGGAATTCAGGTTACTGCCCAGGCCCTGTGTGATTCCCTCTCCCTCTCTGAGTATATTAACCTATCTCTGACCCAGATAATGGTTCCTCCCTCTGCAGCATTTACATGTCAGCTCTGCCTAATAGTCTCCATGCTTCTGCTTCCTGGATCAGACAGCAGGAAATCAGAGGAGACAGGGTGTATGAAAGGTTTTTTTTTGGCCACCTTCTCCTTGTCCTCTACCAAGATCACTGGTGTCAAGCTGAAATGACTGTTTTATGTCTTTTGCAGGTAGTTTTTCAAGCAAAATTGAATTGAATTCAACAAAACCAACAATACATAGGAAAACAGGACTCAAGTCACTGGGTCAGATTACATTAAATATAACCACTGAGTAACAATAGGCAGTAAGATATACAGTGGTTAAAAGTAGAAGCCTTCCATTGTTCTGCACAGCTGTGTGAATAAAAGCATGAATGTGGTGCAGTGTAATAATTGTTTTCCTTTTCCCAACCGTAGAAAAGCTTGCTGAAGCTCAGAGGCGTTTTGCCACGCTACAGAATGAGCTGCAGTCTTCACTGGACGCTCAGCGCGAGAGCAACGCTCCGCCTGGCCTGCGGAAACGCAAGACCATGTTCCACCTGTCGCAGGAGGAGCGCTGCAAACACCACAACATCAAGGACCTGAAGCTCGCCTTCAGCGAGTTCTACCTCAGCCTCATCCTGCTCCAGAACTACCAGGTTTCAGCTCGCACACTCAAGCACACTCAGGCACACCTGCAGTCAAGTTTGAAAAGCTCTTCAGTGTAAATGAATGTGCGCTTGATGTTTCCTGCAGTGTTTGTCTGGTATGGACGTGTTATGACAGTTGTTTCGCTCTCCACAGAACCTGAACTTCACTGGTTTCCGTAAAATCCTGAAGAAACATGATAAGATCCTGGATACTCCTCGCGGGGCCGACTGGCGTGTGGCTCACGTGGAGGTGGCACCTTTCTACACCTGCAAGAAGATCACACAGCTCATCTCCGAGACAGAGGTGGCCGCTCACTCACACACAGACACACAGATGCACACTATGATACAGAGATGTTGGTGGAAAACAGAACATGCATTGTTGTTTGTTTGTGTGTGTGCAGACCCTTGTCACCTCCGAGCTGGAGGGAGGAGATCGTCAGAGGGCCATGAAGAGGTTGAGAGTTCCTCCACTGGGGGCAGCTCAGGTCAGAAGTAGGGCTGTGTCGACGATTAATTGTCATACAAATAATTGCAGTTAACAATTTAATTGTCTTTTTCTGTTAAATGTAAAGCCAAAAATATGGTTTCATATGAGCTGAAACAAAATTACCTGTGTAACAGCAGTGAGGTGCACACAGCTGTGCTCTTTCTTCCCATGTTTTCTGCTGGACCCTCGCGTTGGATGCAGATTTGGTGTCCGTGCCCAAGCATATCCTTGCGATCCATAATCTTTGCATTTGTCTTACTGTAACGTTGGATTTATTATGTATGATGATTGAAAACAAAAGGTGAGAGGTTTGTTATGAGAGAAACAGAGAGAGGGGGGAAGATGGGAAGAGACAAAGAAAGAGAAACCATGAAAGCCTCCAGTATTGATTTTCTAAGTGCCTTTCCACCGTTGAACAGACAGGATATCTTTCAGAAACAATCGAGGCTAGTGGCACTTTACCCCCCTATGTTATATCTACCGTTATTACTGCATTAATTACTGTCATGTCTGGCTTGAATTGTGCGATCTGACTATTGATCCCTCCATTTCTCCTGCAGGCATGTGTACAACACATATATTCATGCAGATAAAAGCAGTCTGAGTGGCTTTATATGGAGACACATTCAATAAGTTTGGATTTCTAAAATGATCTATTGTACATAAAGTGTGTGTGATCTTGTAAATACGTACACTGATTAGGCGTCTTATTAATTGATCTTATTAACATTCTGAATGTTTTTTCTGTATTCTTCTCTCCTCTGGTTCAGCCTGCTTTGGCCTGGACGACCTTTCGTGTCGGTCTCTACTGCGGCTTCTTTATCATTCTCGCCATCTCCTTCGTTCTCACTGGCAAGTCACATAAACAACCAGATTCATACATTTTTCATATCCTGTTGAGCCCCGCACAATTTGTAATGTGTCACCAGCTTGTTTAAGATTAATAGAGAGCATGATTGGCAGGTTTTATTGTTGTTTTCTCTCAGATTTCTTATCTTTAAAAAGCTGAGTATCCACTGTGGTTTTATCAGGTGCTGTGTTCGTTCGCTTCGAGAATGTGTGGCCCCTGGTGCGGATCTATCGGGGCGGTTTCCTGTTGATCCAGTTTCTCTTCCTGTTGGGCATCAACACGTACGGATGGAGACAGGCCGGAGTCAACCACGTCCTCATCTTCGAGATCAATCCACGAAACAACCTGTCACACCAACACCTGTTTGAGGTTAGAATGGAGAAACAAATCATTTCTGTTAGTGAAAATGAAACTTTTCTATGTAATTAAGAAAGCCAACTTTGTTTTCAGACTGATCTGGGTAATCATGCATTTTTAAAATATGCATCAGGAATGAATGGGGTTGTTTAATCAGTAGGGTAATCCAGATTCAAGAAAATACATGAAATTAGCATGTAAAATATGAAGATTTCCTTCAGCAGAGACAATACATACCTAATGTCCACAGGGTTTTATTTATACAAAACACAACATTATTTGTTCTGAATTATTCATACTACCTTGTTAATTGTGGCCATGTGTCAAAAGTACTTTCTCCTAATGCCAGCCTCTCCTGTTTCTCCTATGTGTGTTGCAGATTGCTGGTTTCCTGGGTGTGTTGTGGTGTCTCAGCATCCTCTCCTGTCTCTACTCAGAGTACACCTACCTCCCCATGCAGATCAACCCGCTCATCCTCTATGGCTTCATGTTGCTCTTCCTCATCAACCCTTTCAAGACCTGCTACTACAAATCACGTTTCTGGCTCCTCAAGCTGCTGGTCAGTCCGCTCACTTAGTTACTGGAGCATTTCTTTTACACGTCAGTGACTTTAGCTTGAAAGAATCACAGCAGTGACATTTGATCTTTGATGCCACTGGTCAAACTCACTGAAAATGTGTCTGACCGCAGAACTGGATAAATGAGCCACAGTCAAGGTTCATGGACACACAAAGACAAATGTCTGCAGGTGTGAGCCAGTCGTAAATATGTAGGATAACTGGTCACTGAGACCAAAGAAAACGCTCAGAAACATGTTTATATGAGCTGTCTGTCTTTTTTTGCAGCTCTTTGCCACCATATTGTGCTACTGACACAATTAAAATATGCCCCCCGTGTGTGTGCGTGTGTGTGTGTGCGTCTCTATCTCCCACAATGAATGCATGTAAAATTCAGATATCTATCTCAAGTCTCATGTTTACAAAACCCTCCTATGTTACTCTGTTCTTTGTCTAAGCTGAACTACAGGCCTGCAGGAGAGAGAGGGTGGGGTGTGTGTGTGCATGTGTATGTGTGTAGGGGGGTGTAGGGCGGAGGGTTTGAGGGATAATAGAATGCAGCTTCATCCCAGGGGAGGTGGAGGTTGTGACTGTGCAATCATTATAGGCATAGATCTATCAGTATGCTGATGCCCTGAGCTCTTCTGTCCCTCCTCCTCTTCTCCTCTTCCTCCTTTTCTAGCCTTCCTCACTCCCTGGCTGCTTCTCCCCCAGCAGCAGCAGCAGCAGCAGCAGACCCCTCCTCATATTCTTGTCCTTTCCTTCGCATTTCCTGGCAGTCCTCAGCAGCGCTCCCTCAGCCCCCCTCTGCTGATAATGATCAGCCTCAGTCTTGATTGGTCCTGAGCAATCATACACACCTGCACAGAGTTAGAGCTGATATGAGCTGTGTTTCATGATTGTCATACATGTAACCTCGTGGAATAAGCAATACGTGATTGAGGATGTTTGAGGAGAAATTGTAGCTTTATTGGAACAAACAATCTGTTGTTTTTTGTTAACTGTGCTTTAAAATGTTCCCATGCCTGTCGTCATAATTTCCTCTGACAATGAACACCAGACAGAGGACAAAGATTTCATTTTCAGACAAACTGTGGAGGTAGCATCTGGATTACTGGTGTTTGCTCGAGAAATGAAAAGCTCACCACATCTCTGCAGCAGGCTTAGCCTTGAGACATCCACACAGACTGAGCGGATATGAACGAGGTGGCCAATCGATCAATACAGCTTCTGATTGACAGCTTAAGAGAAATATGCAATGAGCTGATATTTGGAGAAAAGAAAAGATCAATATACTTTGACATTTTGCGGCAGGGGGAGAGTGTGCGTGGGGTTTGTGTTGGAAAGCGTACATGGAGGGAGGCGTACGGTCGCTCCTGAATGTCAGCTGTGGCCTGAGGGGGTAAATGGAAAGAGTCGAGCAGGGTTGTATCGTTTTACAAAGCGTGGTCAATAACCGAGCTCCTGCCAAACGTCTTATCCCGAATAACATGCCCATAGAAGCCAGAGCATACCACAAAACACTGCCAGGTTGCTTCATGCGTTTGTGTTGTGCAGCGTCGAGTAGTGACACACAAATATACAAACACATGCACACACAGACACAAAGCGTGACTCATTAGGGTGTCCTGTTGCGTGCTGATAAGGTAGTCTGGATGCTCTATCCCCTTTGTGTGTCGCAGATTATTAATAGAGGTTGTTCCCTGCTTTGCACTTCTCTGCTGAAGTACTGTGACAATTACACACTAATTAATTGTTGACTCATTCAGTCCCAGTGTTGAAAGCGCATACACACCATCAGAATCCCTGTAGAATCCGAGGTTTGTGGCGGTGAGGTCAGGCAGGTGTTTTCTGAAGTACTTCTTTCTAGAAATGGGGGACATGTTTGCCGTACTTTTTTAAAATGCCCTTATAGATTCTTAACTTTTAAACACTCATCTCTTTCACCTTCTTTCTGCTCACGTCTTTTTCCAGTTTCGCGTTTTCACTGCGCCGTTTCACCGGGTGGAGTTCGCAGACTTCTGGCTGGCGGATCAGCTCAACTCTCTGGTGTTTGTGCTGATGGACCTGGAGTATCTCATCTGCTTCTACATCTTTGAGCTACAGTGGAGCAACAGCAAGGGCCTGCTGCCAAAGTTCAAAGGTGGGGCAATAATCCGCGTTCACAGTAGCTTCATCTCACATGCTGCTGTGCCTTTACATCATCTCAACATCTCTCAAGAAAAGGCAGAAATTCAATCAACAGCAGCCACAGTTGACAATAATGCAGGTCAACCACATAATATTTATAGTCCTGAGTTAATGTTGTGTTCTGTTTCTTCTTTACTGGGAAATCTGTGGGAAATGTAGGATATTTTAAGGAAAATATATTAACTGAAGTAGATCTACATATATGAGGCTGGTGCAAAGTGGGAACGCCGAAACAGATGGCAACACTTGAACTGCTGGTAATTACATTGCTAATTCTTCACCTGCTGAGTCGTATCATAACATGATTGAGACATATAAGATGAGGACACAAATCTTTTGGTTGTAAATGTGGTGGACTGAAAGTTGACAGCGTGCCAGACGGTTGAGCGGTGCTGAAGGAAATGCGATGCGAATGAGGTTTTAATTGCTGTCCGTCGGCTCCACCAGCAGTGACACCTCGGCCTCCACGCAGCCAATTAACATTGAGCTAATGGAATGGAAATGTTTGGCCGCACAGAGGTCACCATGTGACTCCCATAATGATGAGCTCTTCTGTGAAGGGGGATGTGTGAGGAGGGTGTTATGGGAGAGAAACTGAAAAGGAGAACAAGAGATTACAACCTAATCATGCACTGTTCTATTCTGCTCTAGATCCCGGAGACTACGTATGCCACAGCTACTCGTATGGCCTACGCGCCATCATCCAGTGTCTGCCCGCCTGGCTCCGCTTCATCCAGTGCCTGAGGCGCTACCGAGACACCAAGAGGGCCTTCCCTCACCTGGTGAATGCTGGGAAATATTCAACCACCTTCTTTGTTGTCACCTTCGCCGCGCTCTATGCCACACACAGAGGTAGGACACACACAGGGACACTCACCAGCTACTTTATTTGGTAGGACAGAGTTGGAGCCCCTGCCTCAGAGATTTTGGTCCATACTGAGGTGAAAGCATCACACAGATGCTGCAGATTTGTTTTATTGGACTGAGATCTGGTGACTGTGGAGTCCCTTTGAGCACAGTGAGCACATTGTTATGTTCTAGAAACCAGTTTGAGATGATTTGAGCTGTATGACATGATGCATTGGCCTGCTGCAAGTTGCCATTAGAGTATGAGTACACTGTGGTCATAAAGGGATGTACATGGTCAGCAACAATACTCGGGCAGACTGTGGCATTTAAACGGAGCTCAGTTGGTACTGAGGGGTCCAAAGTGTGCCAAGAAAATATTCCCAACACCATTACACCAGCACCACCAGCCTGAACCACTGATACAAGGCAGGGCGGATCCATGCTTTTATGTTGTTTATGCCAAATTGTGACCCTACCATCTGGATGTGGCAACAGAAATCGAGACTCATCAGACCAGCCGATGGTTTTCCAGTCTTCTATTGTCCGATTTTAGTGAGCCTGTGCCAATTGCCTTTTTCCTGTTCTGAGCTGACTGGGGTGACCCCTGGTGTGGTCTCCTGCTACAGGTTTGACGTGAAATCCATTTCTGCTTATCTTGAGTGGTTATTTGACTGGCTGTTGCCTGTCTATCTGCTTAAACCAGTCTGGCCATTGTCTGACCATTCTGTGTAAACCCTGGACACTATTTGTGAAAGTAGTTTCTGAAATATTCAAACCAGCCTGTCTGGCACCAACACGCCAAGCCATATTCAAGGTCAATTAAGTCATCTTTCTTTCCCATTCTGATGTTTGAACTTCAGCAGTCGCCTAAATGCTCTGAGTTGCTGTCCTGTGATTCACTGATAAGATATTTACAGTTGAACAGCTGTACCTAATAAAGAGACTGGTGAGTATATGTCCACTCAAATATCAGTTTTATGTGTCATGCACTGCAGGTAGTAGATTTGACCTGAGCTGAGTCAGCATGTGAAAGTGCATCTTCTGTCATTTGCAGTGCTGTAATCACAGAGGAGCCCAGAAGAGACAGAAGTCAGTGTGTCTAAAGCTTAAAGTCTTCAAACCAAAGCAACAATATTTGTCTGTGGCTGTCTCGGAGCATGACAACAACACACAGGCTACTGAGCCTTTGTATTGAGTCGTGTGCTCAGAAACCAAAGGTGACCTTGAGTGCAAACAGTAGATGTTGGCCTTGGTTTCGGGAGCTTTACAATGGAAATGGGACAGGATTGTCAAACACAGTCGTGGATAAACAAGGTTCTGCGCTCGCAACGTGGCCTTCACTCTGAGAGCAGGAGAGAAAAGACAGCAGAGAAGAAGAACGCAGAAACAGAAAAACTCCATTTGAGATCCATCAGAAACAAGATTGGAAGCAGAGAAACAGAGGAAAAGAGAGAGTGATTATCATTAAAAGTCAAGTCACTCTCCCTCTGACAGTTTCTCAATTAGCCTGCAATTATTCTGATTCAGAAGCCATATCACAAAGGAGTTCATGTTCAAAGACACAGTGCCGGGGAAATTAAAGCCTCCCTTCAGCACGCTTCCTTTGTGTTTCAGTTGTCCGTCACAGATGCTGTTTGTCCACAGGGATAATTTCAAAGCAGCTTTTTCTGCCGCTCATATATTTAAACTCTTCTCAGATGCCAGTTTATTTATTTATTTTCCAGCAAATGCCAGCTGTGAAACTTCCTCTTCAGCCTTTCAAAGCGCTAAATGTTATTTCCCAGCTTGACTTTATTCTTTTCTGATATAAATTCAAATCAATACGCTTGCTTCCTAAGCTGACCGCCAGTGATCTGATATTGAATGAAGCAGGAAGACGGTCGGACGGACCTTTTTTTCTTCCACAGCTCGGTAGGAAAGGCGTCCATTAAACCATATCCTCCTTCCTCCTCTGGTCTGAAGCCTGTAGACTAATGGCCTCTCTTCATGTGTTATTCTGTATGAAGCTGTCTTTCATCCAGCATGATAATGGAGGCCGAGACCAATCACTGGTTAAGGGGAGGAGAAGGGTGGAAAGGCCGACACACATACACACATGGGCAGTGAATGGATTGTTGAGGAAGTTGCCTGTAGTGTATCCTCTGTAGAAATGATTGTTCTGTTAAATTTTAAAGCCTTTCATGAAGAAATGTGGGCACCGGTGTCAGAATGCTGCATCCAAATATGGAAATGATGAGTTAAAAAAAAGCCTTTACCACTGATACTTTCTCTAGTTTAGTGTAGGCATGACAGATGATGCTTGCATTGCCCAGCATCTGCCTGAAAAGACAGCAGGGTGGTGTCATGTTCACACCGCTGGGTCCAGCTGTGAAAGGTGGCTGGAGTGTCAGTCAGTATCTGGCAGAGCTCCCAGTGGATGTGTCACCTTCACTGCTAACCTGCTCACGGCTTCTGTGTGACCTCACCGCCTCGCCGCCTCACTCGTTCCTGGAACTGCGCGCGTTTAGCTCCGGGAAAGCCAAATACTTAAACCATGAATGCAACAGATGAATCACTGTAGAGGACTGAGCGGTATTCAGTGTCTAGTTCTTCCATCTGCAAATCTAAGTCTGTAATATTAAGAGGTACAGTTTCCTCTTTGGTGTGCATGTTGCAAACTATGATGCACTTCCACACTTTTTTTTTTGGCTGTGTTGTGTCGATGTGGGATTTGAGGGTTGAATCCTGTTTGATGCGGTGCAGCAAATGGAGCAGATGTCTACCCTCAGAGAAACGTTCAGTTTAGCGCCGTGAAGAACTGATTGGACACTGTCATGAATCTGTAATCTCAGCAGATGCTCAGAGGCCAGCAACCAGAGAGATGATGTAGGATTTCCTGGTTTGGGCAGAATTCCCAAACCCTGTAAGATGCAGCGTGGTGCTGACAATAAAGCAGATTACTTTACCCAGGATCAATACAGGCTCAGCTTTATGTACAATGGCTTGAGACTTATTGCTGTTTTACATGCAGGGGAGTTAAAGGCCTAACGCTAATATAAACCTCAGGGTTTATCTCAGGCAGGGTGACAGGAGGTTATATGGTAGGCAGGAGTAGTGCAAGCCGACAGAGAAAAGTTGTTTGTAGGGGGAAATAAAACAAAACGCACAGGGTAACTTATTAAACACACACACAGCTGTTTTAAAGACATCCCTCCATCTGTGACATCAACATCAAAAACTCTCAAAACCAGCTAAAACAGTCATGACAAAAGAGGACCCGCTGCCTCAGCGAGAGGCAGGAAGAAATCGAGTCAAGCTGCAGAGAAGGATCAGTAAATTTAGACCTGATGGAGCACAGAGGGGGAGGTAAAAATGAAAGGTTAGATGGAGAGAGGAAAGAAATAACAGAGAGAACAAGAGAGCACCGGAGCAAGACGGGAAAGATCGACATGAAAGGGATGACGAATAACAAGTTTAATGGGTATCAAAACACGAATAATGGTGGGAAATGGAAGAGCAGAGGAGACGAGACCAGAGGAGGGGAAGAGGAGAGAAGGGAAGAGAGGAGAAGAGAGAGGATGACAGAGGGGAGGAGAGGAGAGGTAATTACCAGCCTCTGGCTGAACACATGTCTGCCGGACTCTGCTGGAATAGAGATGAGCCCAGAGCTGACAGCTTTTATGACTTCATTTCATGTACTGACCCCTCGTTCATTATAAAGGCAGGAATTGCAGCGCACGCACACACACACACACACACACACACACACACACACACACACACACACCCTCAGTGAAACACACGTTAACCAATGAAGATAAAAGACGAGTCCCTGAGTCAAATCTCTCTCTCTCTCTGCCTGCGTGAACTCTAATTCACCCCTGCTGTTCCTCCTGTTACAGCTGATATATTTACATCTGGAGGCAGACAGCCCATAAAGGTGCTTCATCTGTCAATGTGAACTTAAGCCAGAACATTTTTCTCTCTTATTCTGCACAAACTTGTCATAAATTGCTCGTTTAAGTGTTGTTGAGTAGTCTCCAGTTGCAAGATTACAATTGCCTTGTTGAAGCACTGGGTTGCCGCGGTAACAGACGAACAGCCACTCCTAATGGTTGGGGCTGATTGTTCTTGTTGTGAACTTGTTTCCATCAGTGAGCCTGTTGCATAAAATGAGCCTGCTGAAGCGCTCTGTCTTTAATGGTGTTTAAACTCATGTGTGCCTGTGGACAACAATGGCAATCGTGTGCATGCGTGTGTGTGTGGCAATCTACTGGCAATTGAGTGTGTGTGACAGGAGCCACTGACCCCAGCGAGTTCCTACTGAGCGTCCAATCAATGTCCATCTCACCGTGCTTAGCCGTTTAATGGTCAGTGACCAAGCAGCCTGGTGGAAAGACCCTCAGCCCGAACAGAAACTGAAGGGTTAAATACTTCAACACTTTACACGCTGAGGAAATCACATCAGTGGATATTCTCCAGTGAAAAGAGTCTATTGTCCAGGACTGTTTAATCTACGGCTGGGAAATCTCAGTGTGGCCGTAGGGACTGGAAGAAGCAAACGGCACAATGGACCCAGCAGTTAACAGAGCAGCACAGCAGTAATTCTCCAGTCGAAATGTCCTCCGCGCCGCTCCCCGGCGTCTCGTTGGCTGCTAGCAGGAGCGACCATGACAAATGGGAGCGAGCCCGGTCTCTGTCTGGTGGCTGCTGCCTGTGTCTGTGTGAGTCACTGTTAGACCACTGGGTGCTGATTTATATGTCGGAGCCCACTGAGGAAGAAGCAAATCACAGCCACAGTGACGCTGCAGAGACACACAGACGCTGCTGAGCCCAATCAAACTACTGTCAGGACGAAAGAATGTAACATGCACTGGGACAGTAAGAGCAAAATAAACCTCTAGTGTATCACACAGTACATTTTACACAGTTAAAACCTTAATTAAACAATATACTGATATACATGTGAATGCTTCTGCTTATTACATGAGTCTCTCCTTCGTTGGTGCTTGACACAAGTTAGAATACACACACAGTATTTGGATAAGTACATGCATGCACACTGTACTTGTGCACATGCAGTACAATGGGTGCAGAGTTAATATTAGCGTTGCCTCAGAAGAACACACACACGCTGTAAATGTCTCTTTGTTGAATACTGAGAATTCATGAGGTTAGAGTGAAAGACCTGCATGGCATACAGAGGTAGTAGAAGTACAGAAACCACATACTGTATAATGCCTTCAACACAGTATGTTTAATCACCGCCCAGTTCAGGTGTCTCACCTCTCAGAGACTTAACTCAGCAAGTGAACATAGCATGTGTGATTTGATGGCTGGACATCTTTCATTTGATAAAGTTAGTGGAAATTAAAGTCTTAACTTTAATAGTTGTCCACAGGACAGCTGTTAAACATTCATTCATTCATTCATCTTCTATACCCCTGATTATCCCTTTCGGGGTGGGGGGGTCAACGGGCGAGAGGCGGGGTACACCCTGAGCCGGTTGCCAGCCAACTGCAGGGCAACACACACAACCATTCACTCTCACATTCACACCTAGGGACAATTTAGAGTCACCAATTAACCTAATGAGCATGTTTTTGGTCTGTGGGAGGAAGCTGGAGTGCCCGGAGAGAACCCACACATGCACATGAAGAACAAGCAAACTTCACACAGAAAGGCCCCCGCCTGACCTGGGGATCGAACCGGCAACCTTCTTGCTGTGAGGCACACGCACTACCTGCTGCGCCAACGTGTCAAGCTGTTAAACATTGCTAGTGTATTCATGACAAGATGGCTCCCTCTAGTGGTCAAAGCACTGTTGCAAAAGTTGCACTGACTCGCTTGAATCCTATAAATCTTCATTTTAAAAAGATCCAGTTCTTTTCCTCCCAGATCCTTGAGCAGACTTTGAGACTGTTTACATTGTGCTATCTCTGCATTTGTGTTTTTGTTCCAGAGCAAGGACACACGGACGCCGACATGTTCTTCTACCTGCTCATCGTCTTTTCCACCATCAGCTCCTTGTACACGCTGATCTGGGATCTGCGCATGGACTGGGGCCTGTTTGACCGCGGAGCCGGAGAAAACACCTTCCTCAGAGAAGAGATTGTTTACCCACACAAGGTTGAGTCTGACAGGGATCCCATGCCCATGACACACACACACACACACACACACACACACACACACAGGTACCCTAATCCTGCCTCCTCTGCTTCCAGGCCTATTACTACTGTGCCATCATAGAAGATGTGATCCTGCGCTTTGCCTGGACGATCCAGATCTCTCTGACCACGATGACAAAGATCCACTCTGTGGGCGACATCGTGGCCACCGTGCTGGCTCCTCTCGAGGTCTTCAGGTGCTTACTCGAGTTTTAGTGACACACATACCTCTCCATAGCGTATATTTTCCAGGCAGACGTGATCTTTCAAACCACCTGTTTCCATAAGTTTGACCTCCTCTCTGCAGGCGCTTTGTGTGGAACTTCTTCCGTCTGGAGAACGAGCACCTGAATAACTGTGGTGAGTTTCGGGCTGTGAGGGATATCTCAGTGGCACCACTCAACGCCGACGACCAGACACTGCTGGAGCAGATGATGGACCAGGAGGACGGCGTTCGAAACCGCTCGGGCAAGAAGACCTGGAAGAGGTCCTACAGCCTGTCACTCCGACGCCCCCTACTGTCCTCCTCACAGTAAGACGCAGCATGGACACTTGATATCAGGCTCACACACTTTTAGTTTGATTTCTAAACAGTGAGGAGAAGAAAGAGTCAGATTATTATAGACAGAAAATCTCTCTGAAATGTTCTAAACAATCAAAGAGCTTGAAGACATTTTGTTATTTCTCATCATGTCCTTGAAAAAGCTACATTACAATCACACTTTTCTTAGATTCAGGGAGAAAAAGATGACTTGACTTATTTCCACTGTGGTCTCAGGTGTTTTCACAGTCCACCACCCATTTATCAAGATGCAGAAATTCAGCGTCTGACTTAAAGACAAGATTAGGAAATAATTATAATAATAAACTAAAGAATTTAATCACATGAACAAACAACTAACGATGTATACATTTTTATCTATGATAGTGATGTGGCTCCAGGGATGAGGTAACAGTGGTATGACATGAATCAAGATGCAACTATCAATCAGTTAAATGCATAAAAACACAACACAACAACAGGAAATGGAGTCTCAGATAAGACGTCATTTGTTCCCCTCTTTTCCAGATCGAAAAAGGACACAAAGGTGCTGATTGAAGACACGGATGATGAGGCTTTCAGCTGAGTCCACAGCGTCAGCACATACACACACACACAAACACACACTCAGATATACTATACTTGCAAGGACCTCATTCACTAACACCCAACCTCAACCCTTATAGTTACACGTGTAGTCACCTTTGCCCTCAGTTGACACCTTTAGAGCAGTGAGGAGCTCAGGCCGCCGTCACTTTGGACAGTTTACCTCATCTTTACACCCATGTAAGTATATTTGGTCTTTATAAGTATAGAAAAACACACATACACAAAGTAATGCAAAAACACATAAAGATCAACCTGCTGAAGCACAAGCATGGTGTATTATTGCTACAGTTGAGGAGAGAGCTGATGCCACACACTCACACAGACAAACAAACGGACAGACGTCAAGGGAAATCTTCTGCACTTAGCTGGAAACACAGACCACACTGCCCTGGGATCGTCCTCTTCTTTTTTAAAAGGACTTTTTTAGTATGTGTTCTTTACTTTGAGATGTTTGCGTTTCTTTAGATTTCTCTTCCTTTACTTTCTCCGGATTTGTTTTGGCCGAGCCGTAAAACGGTAGATAGACGACAGACGACTGTTTACACGCCTTTTTAAAGTACCCTAGGATCAACAGGGAGAAGACAAGCCAATCAAAAGACTAAATATGAATCAATAGAAACCTGAGGAAGGACTCAAATCACATCACAGCATATCAAAATCAACTGGTTTCAGCTTGTTGATTCTTTTTATACTCTTTTTTTTTTTTTTTTTTTTTTTGAGTTGTAATAACATCGATCACAGCTGTGGAGGCACTTGCAGGAAAAGTGCATTTAATACACAAAACATGGAAAAAAAACCCGACTTGTACACAAAAAGGGATGTTTTGATTCAAACATTTCTAGTCTGTGAAGTTGCTTTGTAATATATTTCATATATTTTGATGTGCATTATTACTCTCTTGTAGTTGTTAAGTACTTCTACATGTGTTGTTTATACTAGTGAGACTAGTTTGAGCATCCACACAATGATTGTTAATGTATTTTATAATGTTTGGAATGTTTTTCTCGGTTGTGCCACGTTTTTAATGAGCCCATAGTTAGACGTCGATTTACCCCCAAACCTCAGATTAGTGCAAAACTGACTTGTGAATCATCGTGTCAACTGAAAGTGCCAATTAGCTGCAGTATATGTATGTGCATTGCTATTCTTTGCATTAACTACCAAAGCTTTATTTTTATGAATGTGTCTGTGGCTGCAGTAGCTCTGTCCAACCAACCTGCACAAAGCTTATTTACAAAATAACATGTTTTATTGGGCTGTTTTAGCAAAGCAGGTTCTGTCTTGTTGGAGTGGAAATATGTCATAATCAGAGTGATTTGATGCACCATCAGATGCGTGAGTGTACATGCTCTCAAGGCTTTCAAGATTCAGGTCAGCAAGATCTTTTCAGACCGCGAAATGATCTGTCACTTACAAGATGAACAGATTAGTCAACACATTCGTGAAACCAGTGAATGTTGCAACACTTCATATGGTCACCGGACACGAGCCTGTTGGAAATTCTGAGCCCCCTGACAAAAGCTCAGTGCTGCCAGATTGGGCAGTTTTGTACCCAGTTTGTATTCTTTTGATGTAACTGTGCAGATAAAAATGGTCTGGGGGGCAGCTTGTGATGATTTGGGCTACATTTTGTATCATTTGTTTGCTTTCCTCCAACAAAAAGTGAAGCTGTAACCAAATGAATCGGCCTCTTTTGATTTGGGTTCACCTGAATTCAGTGAACCCAAATCAAAAACACTGGGCGACTTTCATGACAGTCAGGAAAACTGAGGCTCTCATTGAACTACGAGGTGGCATCAAAGATATCTGGCGACTCCACAAAAGCTCATTCATGTCTCTTTAGCAGTAAATATCTGTAAGCTAGCCAGCCCAGCAGTCCGGTTTCACCACGTTCAGTGTTCCAGATACACGCGTTTGTCTCTAACGTTCAATGTTGCCTCGTTCATTTTAGCACTTTTTAAAACATCATTTCAGGTGTGGTGGCTTGTTAGATCAAATGTAATCTAAGTTTGTAACAACCAGGAGAAATGTGCCGTACATCTGACATCTTGCCTCCTTGGTTTACCCTCAAACCAACAGCTGTTGGCCAGAATCTGAAAGCGTGTTGCTGCTGCTGTTGAAGGGCCCCCAGGCTCTCAGGAGTGACGATGCTCACTTTAATGCTGGTGTGCGTGTTTCACTTTCTCTTCCTGTGTGACCACCTCACTCTGCTCCGCTCTTCCTCCCTATGGCTACACCGCGTCACCGCCAGCCAGTCACAAGACAAAGCCCGGACGAGTTACAGAAAGTCCTGCTTCTTCCACTTCTGTTTTTCCCATAGTGGCTAGAAGATTGAAAAGCTCCTGTGTGCAATGAGCGAACTGGAAAGCTAGACGGTAAAAAATGTGTTATACCTGTTCAAATGTAGAAGATGGGTAGCTTCCCGATCCATTTAAATACACTGGACACATGCCATAAGTGTATACAGGCATAAAACATATACACACACACACACACACACACACACACTCTCTCTCTCTCTCTCTCTCTCTCTCTCTCTCATGAGAGCACAACACTACAGCAGATAGTTTTGTAAAAAGGCTCCGTTGTCTTGCCTGCATGCTGCTTTTGTTCCACATTGTACATAGATCTTAATTTATTTGACATGATGTGTATATTAGCAATCATTGTAGCCACTGTGACAATGATTGAGTTCATATGTTGCCATTTTCGCTCCAAGACAAGCAGTATTTTTTAGGTGATGAGGAGCTTTTTTTTTTTTTGATTGGTCACAATCCTGCACTCTTTTTCATGTGTAAATCTGTTGACAATGTATTTGTATAAAAATAGGGGAAAAAATCCATAGAACTGGAGAATGTGATTGGTTGTATCTTGTTAGTGATTCCTTCTTATTTCAAGGCTCCGTCATCTCCGGGGGTTTTGCGTCCAGGGCTCATGGAGGAGGTGTTGAAGGAGGAGGTGGGGGGGCAGATTTCTGTGTCCTGAAGCTGTAATATTGTTTGTACATTTGTGAATGTGCATGAAATATCGTGGACATTACATCTGTTGTCGTAAGCCGCCCCTGCTGACAGAAGCACTTTGACATACTGTCGGGCACAGGAACAGACCCCGGCCCAGAGAGGACACACACCATAACGAGATACTGTTGAACTGATCCCGGATCTGTCCGAGCTTCTCCCGAATGCCTCACAAACAGATCCGGGATCTTTTATTCGCTCGCGGGAAGCATTTTTTTGAGATGCTTGTCTGTGAGAAATGCTTTAGTGACCGGCATCTGCACAGATGTTCAGTATTTGTAACCCACTGACAAAAACAGAAGCAGGGTTCTTTTGTACTGTTTGTGTTTAAGGAGACGAAGACGGTGATAAGCCCCGACATCCCATTTTTCTCATGGGTGAAAATCAAAGATGATTTTGCTTTCACTGCTTGCCGAGACCCCCATGATGTTAAAGTGCTTGATATGTGTGCATCCCTCCCCTCGCCTCGCCTCCCCTCCCTCGATGTTGTTCGTACCCCTTCTCTAATCTAGCTGAACGTGATAGTACCTGTAGTTTGGTAGATGAATGTTCTACTTTGATAAGATACAAAAAAATGAAGAATAGAATAAATACATTGTGGCTAAATGTGATTTTAAGAGACATAAAGAAAGGAAAATGTCTTACAGTCTGAACCATCCTCCCCCGCGTCCCTTTTACAGAGTAGTTTGTACATGTCGAGTGTATAACACTGTTCAATGATGGTTTTCCTGATGGTATTTGTATTTCTGTATACACTTTGGTGATCCTGTCATATCTGGGTTTTATAAACCACGATTATTTTTAAAACTCGCTCTGACTCTTGGCTCTTTTTTTTCCTCCTTTACTAAAGTTTTAGCTGCTCAAAGCAATTCTAGTCTTCCAGTTTGTTGCAGATTTTAGTTTTAGGTCTCGTGGACGCCTCAGACGGTCACGGTGGAGGAGGCACTTTGCTGAGTGAGCATCTGATGAAGTACATCTACGTTAGCACACGTGCATTCCTGCAGCTCATGGTTGGTGTGGTTGATGGGGTCTTTCTGCTTCCTCTTCATAACTTTAGTGGTTTCATGGTTGCCTTTTTTTGTTTTACACTTTTAGGCATATTGTAACCTTCACAGATAAGCTGTTAATGATTCACCTTCTTACCTTACCCTAGATGTGCAGCCTGGTGGTGAAAAGGGGTGTTGCAGGTCCTGACGAGATTTGACAACTGTGTCCAAAAAAAGCTCGAGGAACGCATCCAAAAACACTGGCAGCCATTTGGAATTTGATGCTTTTTTTTTTCTTCGTTCCCAGAGGGTGAACGGTGTCTGATGCCGGTACGCTCAGTGTGCCAGTAAGGACGAATGAATCATCCTGAAAAGCCTGAAAATCTTGTTTCTTGGCAGAGAGAAAGCACCCACAAAAAAATCAAAGGAGAACACAGTTAAGTCTGACAAATCACCATCAAACAAGCCCTCATAATCCAACAGATATCACAGCATTTTTTCCCTTTTAGAATAAAAACAAATGTTTCAGTTGAGATTGAACGACTGTTCTTGACCTTAGCTGAACAGCAGCTAACAAGACGGTCTCACCACAAGGTCAATTAGTGGCTGTTTTCAATCGCATCACATGATCCTCCTCAGCAGATAAAAAATCTAAAAAAAAGTGGAAATCTGAATCCAGAACATCTAATAATGAACCTTGTGGTCCTGTTTGGTCAAAAAGTGTCAATGTTTTCACCACATACAAGGAAAACAGTCACTTGTAAAGTTAAATGCAAAACAACCCAAAAGCCCTGCAAACAATCCTACTTTTCCCTCTCAGTCCCTCAGAGCTCAAGGTGATATTGCTCAATCAGCAGTCCAAGACCCAAAGATTTTCAGTTTACGGTGATTTAAAACAGAAAAATAACAAATGGTCACATTTAAGGAGCTCGAATCAACAAATCCTTCATATTTCTGCCTGAAATGATTAATAGATTAATTAACTATAAATTAATTTAGCTAAAATTCAGTTTTTGGTGGTGCTGCAGAGATGTGCTGTTAAAGACTCTAGTTTTCCATTCCATTGACTGATCTGTTATCAGTGTATTGAGTTTTCTTCTCTTCTGCTTCTAAAGCCAACAAACAATCTACCAGTCAACATCTAAGAAGGTCACAACTAGGTTGTTTATTTTGTGATAACTGATACAGGATAAATGTTATACATTCTATTTGAACACTGATATTTTGCTTTTATTTTCAATGTCAGTATGCAAAAAAAAGACAATACAAAGTAAACATTTAGTATCATGAACATGATACATAATTTGACTGCTTCATCCATATTAAACCAATTTTAAGGACTCCTTGTTGCCCTGGTGATATCTTGTTTAGCTACAACACAAAAAAGGGAAAAAAATACAAAAAAAAAACCCCAAAAAAAACAAAACAAAAAGGCAAACATCAAGAGCTGGCTGACAGCAAACACTGTAAAGAACCACGTGATCTTAAGATGTATCAATCAACTCGTGTAGATGCATATATAAAAATACAGGATCCCTGTTGTATATATGCACATACAGTAATAATGAATTACTAGAGTTGTAGAGCCTGTACTGGGCACACAAACAGACAAAATGAAGAGAGCAGGGTACACATACATACACACATTTTACCATTATCTCTCCATATAAACACGCATAAACCAACCAACCAACAAACAGAAGGCTCTCTGGCTTTAGAAGCTAAAAACTACACTTGACTTAAAAAAGAAAAAGAAACAGACATTCACATTTCTGAAACGAATTCCATGATCGCATAACTTCTCACCTGATCAACCGTCTCTGTCCTTCAGTCTTGTCAACTTTTAGTGCCAGCAGAGAAGCTAGAATAATGAGGATGATGATGATGATGATGATGCTCCATTTGTGCCGTCGTGTCCGACTCGCCCCGTCAGTCGGGGCTGAGTTCACTCTCGTTGATCACTTCACTGTCTGTGTTGGTCCTTTTTCTCCACATCGTCGCTCGCTGTGCACTCATTCACTGACTCACTGTCCACTGGTGTGTTTCTGCCAGTTTCTTCATCCATGAGTGGAAGTGAATGAGTGGACATGTCGTGGAGGAAGGTGGAGAAGTGGGACTGCAGCTGTTTACGTCTGTGTTTAGTGTATGAATGTATGTCCATGCATTTACCTGTGTGTGTGTGTGTGTCTGTGTGTGTGTGTGTGTGTGTATGTGTGTGTGTGTGTGTGTGTGTGTGTGTGTGTGTGTGTGTGTGTGTCTGTGCTGTATGTCCATCTCTATGCAGGCCTCTACGGTGAGGCTGGGGCTTTGCTACTGCTGTAATGAACCTGGTATCTGTTCACCGTTTGCCCTTTCACCTCAGTCGAAAGGCAGGTCGTCTTGCAGGGGATCATGTCCTCCTCCTCCTCGCCCATTAGCCAGTTCTGCACTGAGCGTTCAGCCGAGGCCGTGACGTGATTGGCCAGCCAGCCCTGGTGCCACTTGTCAAAGCGTTCGTGCTGGTTCGCTGCCACCCTGTGCTGCGACTGTAGGGGGGAGGAGAAGTCAGAGAGGATTTAACAAGCAGAAAAAGCAAGGTTTGATTATCCGGACAACATTTCATCACCCAGATTCTCCAAATCACATCTCAGACTCTTAGAAAATGACAGGAAACCAGCGACCTACCTTCCTGGCCTTGACCAGCGCTCCTCTGCGGTACATGTAATCCTCAGAGTTCATGACAAACACCATCTTGTGAGTGTTCAGTTTAAATCGACAGTCCAGACTCCCGGCGTTCTCCACACCCAGCTGGCGGTGCCACTCTCTCCTGCAGCGCATCGCCTCTACCTGCCGCACCTGCCAGCGGCGGAAACGACGCAGGTTCCTACAAGAAGAGACACATTTAACACGTTATTCGACCGGAACATGCTGATAGGATTACTGTCTGGCAGATTTTGAGAACAACTGAAAGACCTGTTTGAACGGAAATTTGACTTTTCCAGGCTCATACATCAAATTCCAAAATTTTAACAGGATTTTTCCTGGCTGAAAGTGAAAAATGTGGGAAACTAAGCCTCGACATTTCAAACACAGGACAATAACTTTGAATAGTGCCGTGATCTCGGCCACATCTGCTGACTTTTCCTGTTGGTTTGCTGCAAGTGCACGGACAGAGTGACCTCTAGCTGATGATAGTATTATTTTTACAAGACAGGCGGCTTTAAGATTTGTATATGCACAGCTTGAAGTCTAAAACCTCTAATAAACAGAAAAATCAGATGTTTAGAAATAATAATGTTAAACTGTTGTACCTGGGCAGAAATACAGGTTTGAAGAAGTAGCCTTCTGCTTGAGAGCAAAGACTGGACTCTGTTCCTACAAACTGCTCCATGTAGCTCGACAGGCACTGGGGGACAAGACAGCAAAGACGTTCATAAATGCTAGGTCTGTGTGTGAGTATGTCTGCATCAGACTGAGTGAGAAACAAACATGTGGCTTGTTTGTTTACCTGTACATCTAATGGGTCGTCAGCCTGGGCCTCCTCAGTGTCCAGCAGCTCGATGGTCATCGTCACATGACCCTTGTTTTGGATAAACATCACCTAATGACAAAGAATACAAACAAACAGTGAGTAAACCAAATCAAAGCTGAATAAAAATAAGGTCAACTGACTCAAGAGTTCATATTCATACAACGGGGATTCAAGTTGCTGACAGTTGTGGCAGCTGATCCACTTAAATGCAGATAACTTAAAGAGGCCGTGTTCGTTTTGCTGTAGCAAAATGTCCAAACTAAGCCCAGAGGGTCAAAATGTAACTAACTCCATATCTTAGCACTGAACGTACTCAGATCAACTGTGAAAATGAGCTTTTAAAGAAAATTATTAACTTTTAGTCAAACAGGAAGCAGTTCTCAGTGATCATTAGCCCTAAAAACATTCCAATATGAATAACTATTAGTGAGGAGCTTTGCTGTTCTGGGTATATTCAGTACTGTGAGAAACACTTATTATGTTGTAAAATTACTCAACAAGCGTAATCAGCATATTTCCACTGCAGCGAAAATGGATGTTGAGAATAGAAAACAGTTTCACAAATACATAATCCAGTGCTACACCCGGCAGGACTTTGTGCTCACCTTGAAGCAGTTCTCCTCGGCCATAACTCTCTCAGCTTTCCACTGGTAGCTGGTCTCCCAAGCTGCTCTGACACACTGCGAGGAAAGGTTTCCCCCCGCTGCCCCCCTCTTCCTCTCAGCCAGGTACAGATCAACCACCTGCAGACACACCTCGTCGCTCACAAGGTGCTGCAGCTGCAGTCAAAGGAAAGTGCGGACAAGACAGAGATGATATCAAATGTTGCACGTGTTCATCGTCTGATTCGAGCGCTCAGTGTGACGGTTAGACCCTCTTACCTGTCGAATGATGTTGTGGATGACCTTGTCAATGGTAAAGCCAATGTAGGCGTGAATGGTGAACATCTCTCTCAGTGTGTCTTCATACTGCGTGGAGTCCAGGTTGCCATCCAGCAGGCTGCGCACCATATCCAGGAAGGCTGGGTAGTACTCCTCCAACTCCACCTCACCTGTGGAAGCAAAGGGACGTCACACCTGTTACAACAGTGTGTCATTACAGTGTAGTCAAGCCATCCGTGTGGAAGCCAGTGTTGGTGTGAGTGTAGATCTGTTGTGACAGGAAGTCTTTTTTCAGTTTTATGTTAGTTACAGCCCCACTGTGGGGTTCAGTGTTATAAAACAATCTGATTGGCTGTAAAGAGGTGGAGCTCAGGGAGTTACAATAAAGGAGTCATCCAAAATGGATCAGGCTTTTTACAGAATAGAAATCATTTTTTAAAAGTGCCTTGAATGGCCTTGATACTCATCACATCTCCACATGACAACAGATAAAAGAAACAATTCCAGCTCAACTAAGACACAAAGTCATAAGACTACACTGTGCCTATAAGCAGTCAGTCCAATCAAAACAAGGGGTGGGAATCACAGAGCAATTCATGATACAATACCCACAATACGGACTGTATCGCGATAGGGCAATTCTGCGATACTTGATATATTGCAAGACGATAGTATACGAAATATCAGACTACGTAATGGAAGAAGAAAAAAGAAGAAAAAAATCTCACTAAAAAGGCAAAAGCAAGAATTATGTATTCACTGCATTGTGGTGTAGTAGTGGTCCGTTTGGTGCTGGTCATTTCCCGCACAAAGGGGAGACATTTAGGTCAAATATTATCTGTGATTGTGTCCACATGACTAATGGTGAACAATTGTTTAAGTTTCTCCACTACTGAGCAAAGGCTTTGCAGCCTGCAGCTGCACACTGCCAATATACGTTCACTAAAATTGTTTGATTCTGTCACTGGCAGGCTCAGAACATTATTTTAATTGTATGGCAACATTACGGAAAAGATCCCTGCTGAGAACCTTTTGTTAAAGAGTAAGATCCTTTTCTGTTTAGCCAGAAACAGCCGCTATATCACCCTCGCCAAAGCCACCAGACTCCATTTGCAGAAACAGTCATTTTATCATCGTAAACACATTTCATTCAAACTTGACTAAAACAAAATAAAATCCGCCAAATTTCACCGTTCCAGCAGTCACCACCAACTCTGGTTTGGCTGAAATAAACTCTCAATTCACAGTCAGATGTGAAAAGATCAGAAGAGAATTAGGAGGGAGGGCAGACATCGGAGAAGCAGTGGAGGAAAACCAGCCAGAATATATTCACTTTTAACTTGGGAATTAATTTCACCACACATTATGACCAGAGAGATTTAAATATGGCAGACTTCAACAGATTTTCCAGGTTAAAAAGGGTGATTACCAGATAATGGAAACCTTATTGCAGTGTCAGTTTTACAGAATGTGAGAACTGAGATGAAACATGCAAAAAACTGCACATAGTCTAATATTAGTGCCTCTTTAACACACCGACCACAACCTGTCCATGTCCACGTAGTAAATCAAGTCAGCAGCTGAGCTCCGTCATGTTTCAATAAAAATCCTGACACTTGGCTCCGGTATGCTGATAATGTATTGCAATGGGAAGTAATACGTTATATTCCTGTATCAATGTTTTGTCCCACCTCTAATAAAAATTCACTGAACAGTTTATTATTTAGTGTCTTTTTCTTCAACACCTCTTTCAAATGCTGACAAGGCAAAGAAAAGAATAGCATTAGTCGTTCTACACATCTGGAACATTCTTCAAGCAAGCTTTTCCTTTCATTATGTCGTATGAGTGAGTGAAAGCCATTAATCATCATCATCACATCACAAACAGTTTGACTGAAATTAACTTTCAGCACTCGTTAATTAAAGTAATTAACTAATCTCCCTGATGAGGTTATATGAATAATAGAGCTCTTCATCATAGTTCAAGGATCTAAAAACAAAACAAACTCATTTGTCTGTGTTGATTCAGAGTTGAACCAACTCAACTATACTTTAAACTGACCCCTGTAGGATTTACAGAACCGACCAGCAGCTGAACTTACTGGGCTGTTTGAGGCGGAGCTCCATGGCGAGGTCACATGCTTTTTCTCTCCTTCCTTCCGCCATCAGCAGCCTCTCCCTGCTCTGCTCAGCTCGGTGCTCCAGCAGCTGACGTTCTGCCTGTCGGTAAACCCGCAGCAGCCGTGAACACAGGGTCTGGTGCAGCCGGAGGAAGAAATACCAGTTGTTGTTGACGAAGAAAAGGTTGTAGACGCCGTCCAGGTCCTTCTGGTGCTCTGCCTCAGGGTCGCGCAGGTCCACCTTCTCCCCAGCTCCACCGGAACCCGTCTCAATGGGTGTAGATCCAGGGGTGGATGAGGCAGTTCCTGCAGGCTGGCTCATGCTACTGGAGGTGGTGGAGGCCTCCGTGTCCGCAGGTTGGGATGGGCTGCAGCGCCTTCGCCTGGACTCCCCATTGACCTGCTGCTGGGGCTGGGACTGGGCTTGGGACTGTGATTGGGCAGGTTGGGGTTGAGACTGACTACCTGTGGCCACTGCTGCTCCTGATGCATTATTAGAATTAACATTTGTTCCTCCTCCTGTTGCTGCCGCCGACCCACTTCCTCCTCCTCCCCTCTCCCCCCCCTCCTCAGGCTCAACCTCCTCATCTGTCCAGTCTTCAGTATCACTGAGCTCGCCGCGGCGGGAGAAGAACAGGTCAGGGACAAAGTGCTGGATGATGCGCTTGATGTGGTCCTTGTCGTCTTTGTGGATGGTGGGCTGACGTTTCACATGGTAGATGATGAGCGAGGCAGCGTCCTCCAGGATCTGTTTGTCCTCATACGTAAACACCATGTGAGGCTCGCTGGTGGAGGCTGAACCAGAGCCGTTACGGCTCTGCTGGCCAACTCCACCCTCTTCAGTGCTCTGCTCCTGACGCTGAATGCACAGAAGAACACAGAGGTTAGTGTAGGCAATGCAAGGACACGCTGTGACAAATCACAGGGTTTAATAGGTTTCATTGATCTCTTAGAAATGAATATTCCTATGTACATTTTAAGGGAAAGAAATTACGAATTTTGTCTGTTGCAGCTACAAAGTTTTCCTACCTAACAATATCAACTCAAGAGCAAAACTATGAACTGTAGATATTCAACCATTCGATGATTCTGATCAATTCTTGTGTTTGAGTCTTGAGTTGCTTTGGTTTTGTCAACTTGTGTCAAGCAATGTTTCCAAGGTCAAGAATTAACCGTCTGGTCCAACATTAACGTCAACATGGATGAGAAGCCCTAGAGATACTTAGAATTATGGAAAGTTTGACCATCTACAATTTCAAGGCAAAAGAGCCAACTCAATGTTCTGATCCAGATGTCAGATAAGGGCCCTGGAGTTGAGATTGTTTCATCAATGTGAATAATAAACTGTCAAGCTCAACTCCACAAGAAAACCAGACAGTAAGAGAAAAGGCAAATTTTCTGAAATGAAGACTTCGTATCAACTCGCAAAATCATCACACATTGATAACCACCTGAATGAGGTGTTTCACCAAAATGTTTTCATTTCTTTTGCTCGGTGGGGTACAGTATAATAAACACTTTTATTGTGTCCAAACTGCAATACGACTCTACAACCTTGCCCAAAAATTGGACAGAAATATAATTGTGGAACTCCACACCTAATTATCCTTTCATATTCTGAAAGTTCTGGCGTTAGGACAGCAGACAGGGAGAGAGTCTTTACCTCGTCATAGACACTTTCGATCTCGTTGAGGAGACTCTTGGACCGTAGGGCCTTCATGTCATTCTGTTTGAAGTTGACTCCTTGGTGGTCGAGGGACTTCAGATAAGCCTTCTCGTACTGCTCCCTCCAAATCTTATTGAAACCCTGTTGGGCCTCCCTCCACTCCTCCTCCTTGGCTTTCAATCTGTAGAGGGGGGCACACCTTGAATTTAGACACTTCACAAAATATGCACACACACACATATATATATATATATATATATATGGACATGTTAGCATAACGTGTGTGTGTGTGTGTATACACACACACACACACACACACACACACACACACAAAGACATGTCTGTCAGTGAGTTTTCTTGGCAGTTTGATTGTAAAGGACTGTATGAATGTGTAAAACACATATTTTGAGGTGCCTTCATACAGTACACTGAATACACAAGCACTTATTCGTACTGTCAGCAAATCAACATTTCTCTCATACTGTCACTGAGATAAATCTCCCTGCTGGTAATTAAACTAACAGTAATGCATGAACACCAAGATCATTAACACAGTTCAGCCACTGAATTTCGTCCATTTAAAGTTTTACCAATGAAGACGTTTGAAATGAAAAGACAGTCCTGACCTCTTAAGCACCACAGGCACAGCGGTAGCAGGACTCCTCTTCAGTCCCTCAATGATCTCGGGGGCTTTGTCACCATAGATACGATACACAGCACGGCGTTGGATGACCTCAGAGGTGCCGCCAAGGCAGTCGTCTAATCTGAAACGGTCCTGGTCCTCGGGTGAAAGACGGGAGAGTTTCTTCTGGACGCTCTCTAGCACCCTGATGGTGGCCAGGTTTGTCTCCAGAACCACGTCCAACTGTGGGTGGACAGTTACAGACATGGAGCTTTAGAAGGCAGACATTAATCACAGTACAGAGTTAAGTGCTGAACAAGTTAAATCTTATCGTTACTTTAATGAGAGCAGGGATACAAAAAGATAAAAACACATGTTGAGGAAGTTGTGATGTTTGTACAAAGTGCCTGGTTCTGCAAGAGGTGTAGACAGAGCGGTTAGGATGTATGTACCTCAAATCTTTCATCCTCACAGCGATGCAACTGTTCCTCATAAGGAGTCTTCTTCGAGCTGACGAAGGTGGAGTCCTCTGACCAAGAGGGGAATGAGACCCAGGTGTCGTTCAACACCTACACATATTCAGACACAAAGGTAAAAAGCTAATGAATATATTCCATAAAAACACGAACAAAAGCTGCTGGCGTGCAAACATGGACATGCTTCAAACTTAAATCTACTTTGCAAATATTTTATGAGGAAGTGAATCCATTCAGCAGAAGGATACACAGAAACTTTGCTCGCAAGAAAACGTCATAGGACACATCGTGGGCACGATACACTGAGCTAATGACAACTCTTTAGGAAAATGCCAGTTGTGTACCTCCTTGCATAGGGCAGTGCGTCCGCTGCATTTAGGCTGCTGGTAGGTCTTGGGCAGTGCTCTGTAGCTGGACCCCAGACGCTTGCAGGAGGCATAATCCACCTCTCGGCCCCCTCCCCCCTCCATGTAGCGATCCGACAGCCCTGACACAGCATGAGAGAGCTCTTTGTCCCCCAGAAATGACTTGAACTGTGTGTACAGTTCAGGAAACTTCCTGGAAGGAGAGATGGATGAAATAAGGAATGACAGATGAATCAGGAGAACAGATGACCAAAAAACATGTGTTACCCATCAGACTAATCCCACCTATGAAAACATGAACAAAAATCTGCATTATGTTTCCTACATACGGGCCCTATCAGAAGCATTTGCATTTATCTTTAAATAGTCTTCAATGGTCCAGAAAGTCTTTTATAAATGCCAACATTTTTAACAGCTGTTGCCCTTTGTGTCTCTTCTACAACACCGGACATTACTGACTACACCTTCTGTCAGCACCCTGCAGCTACTGTGTCCACATCCATGTTTCTGATTTCATCCAGCCATTTCACACATTTATTCGGTTCAGTCATCTTTCCCTCCACTCACCCCAGGAAAGGAGTGACTAGTTGTAGCAGCTCCGCTCCCGAAACTACTTCCTGGTTAAACAAGGCGATGCAGCGCAGGAAGTTCTCATACACTTCCTGGCTTTTAAACAGGCGACGAACCTAAAGATGTAAGGGTTGACAAGGAAATCAGACCAACTGCGTTATCAAAAAGACATTCAAACACATCATAATAAAGACAGCAATATAGGGGGAAAAGGAAAGGAGGCACAGTAGCAGTGGGTCAAATAAACAGTGTGAAAGAAGAAAGAAGGAATTTCAACATGGAAAATGATGCCTCACCTTATCGAAGAAGGAGAATTCTCTTAAGACTCCATGTTTGCCAACTGAAGCAAAGGACTGATCTTTGGTACAGGAATACTTCATTTTTTTCTAAATATAAAAAGAGAAATGAATGCTCAGTAATCTGTACTATTAAGAAGTTTTAGGTTATTGTAGCTGGAACTTTTGAATTGTTGCTTTAGGAACAATGTAAAGAGATCAAGGACATGTATACATACACTGGCGCATAGCCTGTGGCAGTTATTCTAAATTGAGAATTTACCTTGAGCAGTGGGGACATGTGCTGCAGTAGGATGGGCCTGGGCCTCTTTTTGCTCTGTTTGGTTATCGTGTCCTCTTCCTCCGGCCTTTTCAGTGTCTCTTTCCCCCCTGTCAGCGAGCTCCCTGTGAACTACAGAAGAGGAAGAACACGGAAGAAGTAACACAAAGTGTCAGAGAAGAGTAAAAAATGCCCGTTACAATTTCCCAAAGCCCATGCTGATATATTAAAATAGTTTCTTTTGTGTTGCAAACAGTCCAAAAGCCAAACATCTTTAATCTACTTTGATGTAAGACTACAAAAACAACAACAAAAAAGAATATTCCAATATTGTGGGTTATATATTCACATTTGATGATGACCAACAAATTTTTGGCATTTTTGCTTGAAAAATGTCTCAAACTTGATGAATAGCTGCCAATTAAAAATCTGTCACTCGACTAATTGATCGATCTACTAAATCATTTCAGCTTTGCTTTGGATTTGCACTTTCAACTACTGTATTCAAAGAATGTTAAGGAAAAATACTCAGTAGTGAGTAAGAATAGTAAGAATACACAAGAATAACATTTGTGAGCAGTTGCATGGAAATAAAAAACCCTGAAACGCTGAAAAGAAGAAGAAATTATATTAACAGAAAGTGTTTTTTGGTGCTGAGACAGGCCACTAACTGTTAGTGTAAGGACCTTTTGGATTTTTTGCGTATCATTTATCTCTGTCTGCTGCCATTTTACTGACCAATGATCTCTTAGCATCAGGTAGGAACTGTCCAAACTCGGCCAGCAGGTCCTCTTGCCCCTTGAAAAGACTGGCAACTTTAGAAAACACCTCATCTTCTGTCATCCCACTGCTGCCTCGGCTGCCTCGACTCTCCTTCACTTCCAGCTGCTCCTTCTGAGGGGTGACAGGGGAGGACACGTTGATCAGCGGGGGGAATCAAACTTGATTTTAAAAAAGCAGAGTCAGACTGAAAGAACAGACGACTATGACCTTTATCTGTTTGTTTAATTTAAAATACCATGAAGCCATTTAGAGAGGACTCTAACTGTCAATGGTGATGCTGTGAAATCTCTGCTTTGCAAAAACCCTCCAAGAACTGTCAAAATCTTTGATGTGGAACAGAAGAGGAAGAAGAAGAACCCCACATTGCCTACTGTCTATCATAATATGTACCTAAAAAGCAACTTAAACTGACAGATTTAATCTCTACAGTACCTGATACGTGTGAAGAATCTCTAGGAAGGCTCTGTAGATCTCTGGGTGGTCCAGGAAACGGTTTTTGATCTTGTTTACATAGCTGATGGCACTGTCAAACTCTACGGGGCTTGTCTCTGAGGCAGGTGGGGATACAGAAGAGGTGGTTGCCTGATTCTGGCTCTCTCTGCTGGTCAGGGGCAGAGAAAGCCTGCTGGGTGGCTCTGGAGGTCCTGCTGGGGTTGAGGAAGATGGGGGCTCTGATGAGGCCGACTTGACATCAGTGGTCTGGGCAGGTCCAGCCTCAATTTGGGCAGCAGAGGCACTACCTGAGGTAGTGGTCACTGCAGAGGTGGTGAGACTCTTCCCCTGCTGGCCTGGGGATACCTGGACAGATGAAAGAGGGTAGGAAGAATTAAGCAATGTTAATGCTGAAAACAATAACCTGACTGGTCCTGAAGGCTGTTTAAAGCCACTCCTTCGTTCACTACTTCAACAACAACTTATGATTGGTGTGTGTTCGCATCTAGAAAATGCATTGCATTGTGGGATTGTTATTAGAAAGTTTTGTACTTTCATGGACAACTTTTTTCATTCCATTGTGGCATTTTAATACACTGCACTGTGTAGTGGATAAGAATCACAGTAAGAATTTGGACACTCAAATGAAGCATCAGACGGTAAATATAGTGCACTATTTAGAGACCAGGAGGTGACTTCAGACACATCAAGAGTTTTTCTTAAATTTCCAATTAAGGAGCTTCAAGTTATAAACATCATGCATATATTGCATGTACTTCACTTAAGTAACGTCACACTTGTATTCAGTGAAATACTGATGTCCAAAATGACAGTTTAATGACAGTATGTCAAATGGAAAATCAGTACCAGGTATGGCTTCTTCCATACAAAAACATGTGCACCTGAACCACATTCAGCGACAAACGGTCAAATCAATAAAACTGTCAAACACAAGTCTAATGCAAATCTCAAGTAATGCTCTGCATGTGTGTAAGACACACACTTCCCTGGTTGCCCAATCGCATTCCTTTGTCAAGCTGTCTACTTTTCAAAGAAGAAAATGTCTCACAGATATAAACATAATTGGCATTTGGTTCTTATAAATTAAAATCAAAGAATGTTTTTTCAGAGAGGGACATTTTCAGGCAGCAAAGTTAAATGAAAATCTTTTATTCAGTCTGGTATGTTGGTCCGCCTAAACGTGACTGAAGAACATTATTTTCTTTGACTATTTTTACACATCCAACACCGTAAAAGTCCCCTGGCCTTACTGCTTGCGAAACTGACAAACCTCAAAGTGGCCTGTGCATCCTTTATGATTTTTCTGTCAACCAAAACTGAAAACATTTAGATTAGTGTATGCATAAAAACTGCCGAATGTGAAGCGAGCAGAAACAGAATCTGAGATGAAGCAAATCACGTCAGACCAGGTCTGAACCACAACAGTCCAACTTATTCCCTAGTCTTTTTCTATCAAATTGGTGTGAACAATTTCTAAATATGCATCAAACTGTCTAGAAGAGATACCAACCTATTGCAATGCATTTTTTATACAAATTACATCCACTCAGTTGAAGTTACAATGTTCAGTTTTTCTTTGAACTACACTGATTCAACTTTATAGTCATTAGTTTGAGCTAGGTGTACCTAAAAAACTGGCAGCTGAATGTATATGTACAATTATGCGTGGCATATTTGGGATCCTAAAACAGAATTTAATAGTTTCTCCAAACAAAGGAAAGGCAAACCTCCAGTGGTTAAAAAGGAAAAACTCTTCACCTTGTCTTATGTTTTGTTTTTGGGTTTGTTTGGTTTTTTTTAGACAGAACACCCGACTGAAACCTGTTTCCACTTAGAAACTGAAATGTTCTCCCGGCTTAACCATACAAAACCTTTCAGCACATCATGAGTTTGTGATGATCCACCTGCTCAAGTGTCATACGTCTGAAAATAAATAAAAGCACTAGCTTTGAGAATTCATCAACTCCAGCTGTCAGGGAAGCACCTCACCTGTGCGGAGAACGGAGATTGGAGGAAAGCTACCCCATTCTTGGGGACCTCTATCCGATACCCCGGTGGTAGGAAGGCATTGAAGCCCAAGACGAGGTCTGGGTGTCCGTGAAAGAGTTGTGACACACGGTTTATCACCCCTGGTGTGTCGATGCTATTCAAGAAAGCATGCAGACAGAGACATATTAGTGACATATGAAGACAACCAACAATTTCATACTTATTGAGAAAATACCTTAAAATGTGTTTTGTATTTCGCTACTCAATCAAAGCCTGCACACAATTCAGTATCCTGACCGACTGTATTAAGAATCATCTCATCAAAAATGCTAGAACTGAGCAACTTCTCGCATGAATACCTCTGTGACTTGAACTCTTTCATGATGTCCAGAAACTTGTTGTATATGCCAGGATCATTGGCAAAACGAATTTTGACTTGGTCCAGATATGACAAGGCATCTTCAACCTGAGCAGAGAGAGGAGGGAGAAAAACAAAATGAAAATGGTCAATGCAGTACAAAGCACCTGGACCTGTGGAGAAGCTTTTGGTCAAACATCCTGTTGTTCTGTTGATGAAGAAGCTGCGTGAACCCAGCTCTCAAAAAACTTCATGTTCAGGACAATGGCTCCTCTATGCATAAATGCTACCCTGTGTCTAATCAATAATTGTATTAGCAAATACTACAATCAAATATCAAGTGATGCCACAAACAAACAGATATATATAGCAGAATTTCCTCCACCCTGCAAGTGGGCATTTTTGGACATGCAGTCATCCAAATGTTTGCTTCCTTCATTGTCAGCTGAAGTGCTATATCAACAAATGCACTAGTTAGCAGTACGAGCTGTACAAGTAACCGCTAAATAAATAAATAAATGGGCGAACACAAGGAGCAGCAAACAGCTTTTATTCACTGGACCTCGGCTTTCTTCATCCACAACATCCAAGCTAGGCTGGGCTACGATAAAATACGTGTTCAAACAAAGCGTTGACACAAACAGTCCACATCTAAAGAGGGTTGTTCAAGCTAACGTTAGCCAACAGCCAACTGACGATAATAACTCCACGAACACTTACGACACCTTCCCACACACAAATTCATACAATACGTTTAGTCGCAGCTGCTCTCTAACCAGCAGTGTCGTGTTGGCAAAAACAGCAAGATAATATTCAAACACTGCGACAGACAAAGAAATGTGTAATGAAGCTGCTAATCAACTGAAATAGCCGTTCTTGGCTAGCCTGGCTGACGTCCTCCACTTTGTTCAGGGTGGCTGAAAAAACGAACAAGGAGGAACTTCCCACAACCGAGGTCTGAGTTAACGTTTGCTCACACTGGCTGTTATTGACATCGTAAATAAGAAACTAGCACTAACTGTGCCTCTCCACTGTCACTCAGACGTCCATTAATGAAATGCGGCTTCCACATCTAACCTTAAATGTCAATGTTCGGCTGTTTAGCAATGAATTACTTTTAATAGGCCAGCGAGCTAACTGACGTTAGCCAGCCGATCCTTTCACTACTCTCGACGTTAGGGGAGAAAGAGAAAAGCCTCAAATCCAATGCAACGATCCGACGAACAAAATGGTTCTGACTCAGAGGGACTTTTCCCTTGTCGTGTCCGTTGTCTTCTTACCTTCAGCTTCTGGAAGTGCTGCTGCTGCACTTGCTTTTGTGTTATAACGTAAGGCTTGTCTTGAATTTGGTTTATTTGCTTCGCCGTGCTGTGCGCCTGAATCTTCGCCATTATCCCGGCGACAGGAGGCTTGAGAGCCCCTACCACAACTTGAGAGGGAAGCTTCGGTGTTACCTCCAGTTGTTGGCTAGCCGACAAACCTTCCTCTCGGTCGGGAAGCCAGCCTGCCAGCAAGCAACCCTACTTTGCCTAGCTGGACAGTCTCGGCACAGCGCAAAAGGACGGAAAATCCAGCAGAGTGGAGGGTGATGACAGACAAGCTGCTACTCGCCGCGACTTTGACTAAACATCACCATCGAATTAAACAAGCTCAGGCAAGAAGCGTCGGGAAATAAGCTAAGGGACAATGGTTGCCGTTTATCGTATTAAAATAACTATCGACTGTCTCTTTAAATTCGGCGGCAGCGGTCTGTCTTGGCGTCCGGAAGCCAGAGTAGGAGTGAAAAACTGAGAAGAAAAAAAAAATGAGTGAAAAATTGAAGTGCGCATGCGCAGCGATGGGAGGAGCTGACTTCACAAGAATCAGATTGCTCCACTCCCCCTTCACTGCTACAAAGGAACAATGTTCTTCCATGCAAAACGTTGGCTTTACAGATCACACTGTGCCCGCCAGTACATGATCAACCGTAGTGCTGCGTGACACACGTCAGGACCGGGCTTCATATTGAATATCCGCAGCTCATCCAGTGGGCATGTGAGCAAACTGTAGCACTGATTCAGCTGGTTCAACACGACAGCGAGAGGCAGTTTTCAACAACTTTATTGTATTTCTGAATGCATTTCGAGGAAGAATGGCACAAAATGGATTTGAAATGATTTATTCGTGATTGACTTTTGAATGCTAAAACATCAAGAGGAGTCATGAGCATGAAAAATATAAAGGCAAACAGTGAGATTTAGTTACACTCATTTGTGTGATTTCTAAGTTCTGCAGCATGGTCACTCTGGTACTGAAAGCTGCTGTAAAGGATCACCTTTATGTTCTTAAACTATGAGGTGTCCCCTAAGAGGCTTTGGCAGCAAGTTTCCACCGTTGTAGCCACTGCTGGTAAGTCAGTCCTCCTTTACTGACCTCAGGTAGGACATGCTGGGCAGGCTTCTCCCACCTAAATGTACACATACACACAAAACAGAAAAAGTTAACCAGCAAACCAGGCCCCTGAACTCCTGACTGAATGTACTCAATGTACTGATGATCCACTGTCATGGATGAGACACATTTCATAGTTTCTAAAAGCAATTTGCTCAGAATCATTTAACAACAAAATTTAGTAAAACAGTAACACGATGCGTGTGTTACTAGTTAATCACATGCAAGTGTATATGGACTCCATTAGGGCAAAAAACACGAGTAATCAGATAGGTGTTAAACAAATTCTCAGTTTAACGGTTTGTGGATGTTCAGAGCAGGCTGTTTGGGTGACTCACTTTCAGTTTCATTTGCAGATGTGGTTAGACAGCAGACTTGTTTCAAACCTGCACAACTGCTTGCCCTAAAGGACACCACTCTGAAACTGTGTCAAGGGGGTCATCCACAGATCTCAACAATGAAGCTGATTGGCACAATGTTAACTGATAGGACTGTGGAGAAACTATGAAAGTACACCCAGATTGGAAAAAGAACTCATTTAAAGACATGTTTGAACGGAAACAACATATTTTATAAACACTAAATGTGGTCATCATTGATTTTTCTAAATAATGCTTATTCTGAATTTGATACCAGCAAGTTGGGACAGGAGCAACAAAAGACTGGGAAAGATGTGGAATGTTCCAAAAACACCTGTTTGGAACATTCCACAGGTAAACAGGCTCACTGGTAACAGGTGATAGTATCATGGTTGGGTATGAAAGGGGCATCCTGGAAAGGCTCAGTGGATCACAAGCAAGGATGGAGCGAGTTCACCACTTTGTGAAAAACCGTGGGGGCAAAGAGTTCAGCAGTTTAACAAAAATGTTTCACAACACACAACGGCAAGGAATCAAGGTTTGTCACCATCTACAATACATAATAGCATCAAAAAGATTCAAAGAATCTGGAGGAATCTCTGTACATAAGGGGCAAGGCAGAAAACCAACACTGAATGCATGTGACCTTCAATCCCTCAGGCGGCACTGCAGTAAAAACGACATGACTGTAAAAAAAAAAAAAAAGACATTACTACATGGGCTCAGGAGCACTTTGGAAAAGTGTTGCTGGTAAACACAGTCTGTCAGTGCATCTACAAATGCAAGTTAAGACTCTACCAATGCAAAGTGAAAGTCATGTATCAACAACATCCTGAACCATCGCCAACTTCTCTGAGCCTGAGCTCATCTGAGACAGACTCACAAACAGTGGAAAAGTACACTGTGGTCTGACAAGTCCACAAATGACTCTTGGAAATCATGGATGTCCTGTCCTCCGGGCTACAGAGAAAAAGGACCATCCAGATTGTTAGCAAAGTTCAAGCCAGCTGTGATGGTATGGGGGTGTGTAAGTGTCCAAGCGGGTTTTGTAGCAACATATGCTGCCACTGAGACGAAGTTCCTACTTATTTCAGCAAGACAGTGCCAAGCCACATTCTGCATGTACTACAACAGCTTTGTTTTAAGAGTACAGGTAGTAGACTGGCCTGCTGTAGTCCAGACCTGTCTCCCATTGAAAATGTTTGGCTCATTATGAAGCACAAAACACAACAAAGGGGACCCCAGACTGTTGAGCAGCTAAAGTCATACATCAAGCGTGAATTGAAAAAAATTTCACTTTCAAAACTTCAAAAATATGTGTAGTCAAGTCACAAACATTGACGGAGTGTTGTTGTAAACACGTCCCTGTCCCACTGTTTCTGGAACATGTTGCAGGCATCAAATTCAGAGGGTATATTTTCAGAAAACCAAGCTTATCAGTTTTAATATTAAATGTCTTGTGTTTGTACTGTATTAATGACTAATATAGGTCAAAAAGAATTTGAAAATCATTGCGTTCTGTTTTCATTTCACACAGTGTCCCAGCTTTTTTTGGAACGAGGGTTGTACTTCAGAAATGTGCCTCACCAATAAGAGATGGCAGTTTTGACTTGCGCCCCATAAGAAAGGCCTTGGGCGCAACGCTGGGTGAGGCCTCTGACTCTCGGTACCAGAGACTTCAGAAGCTTCTGATCCTCCTCCACAACCCTGGACAGCAGCGCTAAAAGGCACAATGTAGGTAAACAGTAGTTTTGTTGTCATTAAAATTGCTAAAAATGCTTCCCAATTCTTTTGGTTCAGGGATCATAAGTTCATAATCATATACAGAATATGTGTACACAGCCAAATACAGCATTACTTACTGTGTCATGTTAGGCATGATAAAAGATTGACTCTTGATGAGTTCCCCTAATTACCTTTCTGATCAGATGCATGCAGCAATTCTGCTTCCTTCTGTATTTTCTGCAGAGTAGCAGAGTGAAGTTGCATTAACTGACGGAGAAAACGCAACTCAAGCTGCTGTGATCGTGTCTGGGAGCACAACTCCTCTGGAGCCTGGCGTGTAAGAATAAGGAGAAAAATTAGTCAGAGAAAGAGGCAAAGGAGGAAAAAAATCCCCCACATGAAATGTATATCTTATAAAAGCAGTTTGTAAGACTAGCATATGCCCCTAAAAGGCAAATTCACAACAGACTAGAAAATATAAGGCTGTTGGTGTTGAGCCCCTGTGCAGAAAAACTGATTTACATGGATATTATTTTTATCAGCTCTGCTCGTGAGATGACTGGGGTCAAGCTATGGCAGTGAAAGTCAGCTGCTGAATCAAAACCACTGTGGGCATGTAGAGTTTAAGGGGCAGCAGTGTGAACTGTATGAGCTGCTGGAACAAATTTTATAGGAATGCAACGAGTGTCCGTGGGCAACTTTCACATGCAAAGCTATTCATCACAATTTCATGAAGAATGGGAAGTTAAATATGTACTTGAAATGTATAACTACGATGCTAGATTCTGAGAAATCATAAAGACACTGGAGTCAAGAGATACAAATGACTGAGCTGCCAGTTCTTAATAACAAGACACATTACAACATTCACACTGTGAAGACAGCTGGTTTGATATCACAGCTAAGAGACGGACAAGCTGCTTGACAGAGTAATAGGTTACCATAAATGCTTCATTTCAAAAGCATAGACCATACAAACGAGCTCTTGTGTGAGACTACAGCTATTATTCCTACTTAAGTTTGAAAAATGACTCACCCTTTAATATAAACGATTCAAAACATTTTAAAGGTCTTCCACCACTTTAACAGCACAACTGGTCTTTTGTAAAGTAGTTCAACACTTTTGAAACACTTTTTAAGAATGATGAAAATGCATTATACCGCTCCACGATTTCATTATGTTTATCTTTTTTTCTGAATTGCTTTTGAATTGAATCATTAACCACTGATCCATCTTTAATCAAACTGACTAGCATATACAGTAAAGAGGTTCTCTGGGCAAGAAGACAAAGAAGGAGACCTCACTTCTGTTTCGACAGATTGCTGCATTATATGCACTCACCCTGTACAGCGGGAATGCCAGGCTCTGACACAAGCTGCTGAAGGTCGGGGACTCTAAGCGATGGATGGACAACCACGATGCAGGGACTCTTTGCATTCTTTAACAACAGAAAAAAATGTCACCTGGCCATTTTGTTCAGCAACTGTCACCACTTGACAAGGAGAGGCAAAAAAGGTGCAGCATGTGTCATGTCACCCTTTTTGATTCATTGCCAAATACATGTTTCACTGGCAGTAAAATACTTGGATATAAACATATGCTCAGTTTGGATGTTAGTTTAGGACCCTTCTTCTAAGCTAGGTGCCAACAAAAATAATACTTCATTGGTTCATATACATACTAACCTGACAGGGTTTACCTCTACTGATCAGGCAACTTGTTCTTACCCTTCAACAGTCCTACGGTCCAGAGCAACAAGTGAAATCGTTCCCAACTGTCTGGCCTCCTTGGAAATGGAGTTCCTTAGACTGTTGGCTGCAGTGGTGACATCATCAAACTGTGGCACCAGTTTGCCCTGGATGAATTGCTGTAGCTAAAAAAAGACAGGGACATAGAAATCTTCAAGAGATGTTCAAAATTTTGCTTTTTTTTTTAATGGGAAAAGATTTTTAGTTGAAGAGACAGGAACATTCACCTCTGTGTGCAGACGGATCAGCTCTGTCTTGGCAGTGGAGTTTCCCTTAATCAGACCTCTGATGTGCTCCTGTCTCATAAGCTGAGAGACAGAACAACAGAACATGTTTTAATGGTACATGAGGAGAAACACCTCTACACCTCAGGTTCAGAAAGGTTTGGCAAATGTTTATCTCCAGACAGTTTACAGCACACATAACCAAATAATTATTTCCTGAATAATTACTGATATATTCTAAAACATGTAGGAAATGCTTGATCAAAGAGTGACAGTGGCAAAGGTTATGAGAGGTCTCAATTCACTCTTACCACTAGTTGTCTGAAATCAAGGATGCTCTGCCACTGGCTGTGGAGGTTTCTCAGCGCCTCCTGTCGGCTTCTGGCACGCTGGTCAAGTTGGATACATTGGTCTCTGATATGATCCCTGGCTGCCGCCTTCATCACACACTGGAGTTCCACCTCTAGAGCTGACCTGACAGCAACAAAGAAAAGAACAAAGTTAATTATATCAAACAAGTTTTTTTTTTTTTAGATCAGTCCCTAATTTGACTATTAGCTATTTGTGTTTTTTTTATTGTAAACGCAAACACACAAAAAAAGCAAAATAAAGACAAAAGACAAAGACAGAGACTAAACTGAGAAAAAAAATGTAAAAATGCTGGACAATAATGAGCTCACAATAAAAAATAATTCAGCACCATTATTCCTGGGATAATACACTTGTGGGGATCTCATCAATGACTCTACAGTTAGTCGGCTTACAATGCCAAGGTATCATTGTGGAGCTCATCCGCAGTACTAGACACCTCCAGCTCAGCCTCCCTCTTGTGGCCCTGCAGCTGGTTTCGGAGCTGCTGGACTCTGGCGCGAGTCTGGGCCAGTTCCACCAAACTCTGCTCTACCCCTTCCCAAGCAGCCTGAAACAACAAATGTGCAATACCATAAATACAAATGTTGTATAAATGCCAGTAAACTCATGAACATGCTTTCTAATACTGTGAACTTCCTGAATATTATAATACAGCTTGTATGTGTGTCTGTGTTTAGCACCTCTAAGAGGGTCTTAACCGATGGCAACTCATTATCCTCCTCTGCTGACATGTCCAGTAGATGATTGCTTTCATAGCGGAACCTGCAATTAAAATGTTAGATACTCTAAATACTCTAACACTAAAATTATGTTGGTTTTTATAGCCTTAAAGGAAGAGAGAATATTACAACAACATTAACGTTTACCGTAGAGCTGTCACATCTCGTGTCACATCCAGAGAGGCCACTCTCTCCTCTAGCTCCTTCTGCTCTCTGGAAACTAAATACTCCAATGCTGAGAGGACATGGTTTGGAGGATAACCAACCAACAGGTTCTGATGACATGACAGGCAACAACATGTTAATTCATAGTCAAAATGAACCGTATATACACAAGCACCAACATATCGAGTGAAATTTGATAAAAATACACCAACCTCCACAGCACTCAGCCAGTACTGAAACACAGCAGCCCTTTGTTCACGAGTCATACTGAGTGGGAACAGAGAGAGTGATGCGATTAATTCAAAAAAGAAGAAGTTGACAGTATTCTGAAAGACTGTTACTTGTTGACTTATCAAATACTGTATACACTGTAGTCCTTACTGTTTGGCTGCAGAGTGCGTGGTCTTCAGTTCACTCTCTTGTAACGACTGATAGAAGTGCATCCTGTCGTCACACAGCTCTCTCACTTCACGCTAACAGGAAAAAACAAAAGAAATGGGACGGTTTCCTTCAGTTAGCAGCTGGTGTATTACAGGCACTAGAATTCAGACATGAAACTGAAATGACAGAGGGTAAATATAATGCACTAAATAGTAAATATGGAATGATTTTGGACACAACCAGTTTTTCTCAGCATTTTTCTCAGTTGGCCTATTCATTCATTATTTTGGGGGCTCTTGGATGGAGACAGGTACTAATGGATAATAGTAATGCACTGACACTGCATATGCCAGATGAAGTGCACTCTAAACTCTACTCAGCAAAAGACAGACCAGGTTTAGGCAGCTCTTACCAGGACTTGTGCCTCTGCTGCAGTTTTGAAGTTGAGTTTGTCACAATCACTGCTGCTTGAAGGCTTATCATCAAACAGCACTTCAATCTCTGCTTTCCTGCAATGAAACAATACAGGTCTTACTTGTGTACTATATGATTAATATGGGTGAGTAAATGATCCTACTTTGTTACTTTTTATTTTACTTAAACCTTCAATATTCTGCCTTACTTAGCCATTTGTTCCAGTGCCTGGCAGTGCCCACTGATCTTCTGTATGTCATCAGAGAGCTCCTTCCGGCCCAAGATGCAGTGCTGCCTGAAGGCCTGTAAGAGCAGCTCTCTGCGGCGGCTATCCTCTACCTGGGCCCAGGTATGGCTAATGGACTGCTCTGTTAGTAAATAACAGAAAACACTGGCATTTACAATATTATTGAACTATGTAAGCAAAGCAAACAGCAGCGTATGAGCTGGCTTTCTGCTTTCTACCCACAGCAACTGTTAAAGGAGTAATGCGCCTTGATCAGATACCCAGTCCTTGGTGCGTGTGATGACTAACCTTGTGTAGTCAACTGTTCCTCTGTTCCACTGATCTGAGAGTCCAGGTGACTGATCTCAGCTCTGAGCTGTTCTATCTTCTTCTGAAGCTCTCTCTGCTTAGCAGCCTCACTCTGGCCCTCAGCCTGCTTCAACTGAGCAAGCAAAAACACCAGCAGATTAAAAACACATTTCATTTTATCAGTGGCTTTCTGACTTAAATCAAAAACTCTTGTTTTCATTATTGTGTATCATTCGTGTGATCACTCAAGACGCACCTGCACATCTAGCAGGTAAATGAACCACAAAGAAGGAAAACAAGTTGTAGCCTACCTCTTTGTCTTGAAGAACTTTGTACCTTAAAGATCATAATGTCAAGGAAATTACTGGATAAATGCCAAACATATGTGGTCATGGTCATAGGATACCAAGTATAGGAGAGGGTATATTTTAAACTATTTTTGGGGACATCACAGTGGACAATTTACAGGAGTTAGAGAGCAGGAATAGGATGCGGCATAAAAGTCCCTTGAAAGGTTTAAACCAGGGACCACCAGAGTCCCCCAAGAAAGCATACATTACAGCATATGTATGCTGTCCTTTGCATGTAACAAGGGTGGCAGGGTGTCCAAGTGGTGGTGGAGAGTCAATTGACAGAATCTAAACATACAAATGGCAATAAGTCTTGCACAAGATACACTCTCTTAAGCTCATGTGGTCTCTCAGTGAAACTTACAAGGACAATTAAATAATTAAAATGTACACATAAAGTTGCCATGTCTGTAGTAAATACGAATCAGGGCCAGAAAGGATACCACTGGAGATTTCCACACATGATCCTCACGTTCCTGTCAAAACAGAGAAACAGTCAAGAAGCTGTAATCCATTATTTGGCCATCTTCTCAGTCAGTCAGTGCAAAGAAAGAGAGACTGCAGATTACTTTACAGACAAATGTATTTATCATTTGACCAGACAAATAGAGACTGAGTGAGTTCTGGGATGATACACAAGAAATCAGCAGTACTGTAGCCATAGGTAAGTTACGGAAGAGGAAGACAGTGTGAAGACTAACCTCTGTTGAAAAATGTGTTGAATGACATATTTCCATATTGACTTCCCTGTTCCAACACAGAGCCTAGAAAACAAATGATCAGCATTACGCTCGTTCAACGCTGCAAAGTCAGCATCAATCGTGAGAACCTTCACGTTTAATTATGACAATAGAGAAAGTATAGACGAGCTGATACCCACGTTTTGAAATAGCTGTCATTTGGAAGGCTGTCCGGGGGCAGATTGAACTCTTCTGTCGCCCATCGTTTCAACTCTTGCACAAGATTTCTGTCAGCCATCCTGACACACAACAGAAAAATCGTAAACAACATGTAGCGAGCTAGCTAGCTAGCATCACCAACAGGGTGCTTTTTTTGTCAGCTGGTTAGCATTAATTGCTAATGCTAATTTAGCTAGTTATAGTCCTTGAACTTACTCTGCTCCTGTGGAAGATACGTCTTGGCTTTAATACAAGTTATGTAACTTCGTAATGGATTTTTTTTTTTTATCTTAAATACTCAAAGTTTCAACTTCCCGCCTGCCCACAGTATTTCCGGTTAGCATATCCGTTGAAGCTAGGAAGCGCCTACCCACTTTAAACGAAACCACGCCCACTTCCGGAAGCCACTGCCCGGTTGTCGCCTGCTGTTGTCATGGATACGTTATTATGGACATAGATTTATTAATGAGGAAATCCCTCATAATAAAAAGAAAGGGACTGACTCCAATATTAACTTTAAACAGCTTTGACAAGAGCTACTTGAATATGACACCACAAAAACGGTGAAGTTTGTGAACATTTTGGCGAATATACACAGGCAACATGTATATATACATAAGTCATTAGTTGATCCAAATTTTATTTATTTTTTTTATTTTAGTAATTTTTTAAATACTCTCTGGTTATACCCCCAGTATGATCACTTTTGTTAGAAAGTTATATGAACGCACTGTTCCAATGACATGAATACATATAAAAGGCAACTTGACCACATCTGTAAACAGTCAGTGAAATGATATGACATTGAATTAAATGGTGAAATAAACAAACGTCAAGCATGTTAAATCACCACTCAAAGAACAATCTTGCTGACAATCCAACATATTTGCCATATTGATGACATGCATAAACTTTATACAATCACATACTTTTAAATTGTGATTTTAAGATGCAGCATCTAATCGACAACCAAAGTCCAACTAAACTAAAAGTCCACAGAAATAAATGGTAATGGTATTTTAGAATGCCAAAAAGAAAATATACACTGAGTCCCACACAAGTCCTTCAGTTCCATCATTTCTTTTTTTTATTTCTTCCATCTCAATTCTTCCTTTGAATTGACTGTGGCTCAGGAGGTAGAGCCGGTCGTCCACTAATCAGAAATCCAGTGGTTAGATCCCTGGCTCCTCTGTCTGCATGTTGAAGTGTCCTCCGGCAAAATACTGAAATCCAAACAGCTCCCGATGGCACTATGAGTGTGAATTTGTGCGTGTGTGTGACTGTGTGTGAATGGGTGAATGTGGCATGTGTTGCAAAGCGCTTTGAGTAGTCAGTAGACTAAAAAAGTGCAATATAAATGCAGTTAATTCAATCCATTTACCTTTACTGCAAACAATCAACCATGTAGAACACAATATGCCTAGATGCACAGCATTAGACTTTCTGTCTACAGGAGCAAAAAACTGCATTATGTCAGCCAAACACTCTCAACCTTAGCACTCTAAAGATCACAGTAACCATGGTGCACATACTTCAAAGGCCTTAGTAGGTGATTATGTTTAGTTTTTATGTTTTAGTTATAATGTGTAATGGCATTTTTTCTCCACTGAAGCCACTGCAGCATTAAATAAATAAGACCTGAGTTAAACAAAAACTAAGATTGCTCTCTCCACAATGTAGATTCCACAACAATGAAAATGGTATCACAATATTTTTAAGTAAGGCCTATGAAGTCTTGAATCCACTTTTTTTTAAAAAAGTAAAAAAAAAAAAAAAAAGACTACATTCATTATGAGAGCACAAAAGTCAAAAAGAATTTCCCAAACAATTGTTAGCGTGAAACGAAACTTGCTCAGTTGCTCTTGCTACCATTTCCTCTGTGAAAACATATCACAAGACGCATTAGCTTGTACTGTATGTCCTTAGCACCATGTCGATGAGCGATCCAGTGGCGATGCTGGGATCCACTCAAGCTGGACTTTTAGAGTTTCATTGTTTGCTTAAAGTTACCGTATCCTGGTGAAGAGATTTAAAACTGATACAGATTCCTGAAACAACAAATGAAAAACCTTGGTTAGTTGTTTATGAAGGGATTGTAACTGCAGAATTCTGTTCCCTAAAAGCGCTGTCTTACCTTTGTTGACCTTGTTTTACTGAATACGTTCCAGAAACGTAGAGTCTCATCTCCAGCTCCTGTCACTATGGCCTCACCATCCGGGGACATGGCCTAATATTTAAAATAAATAATCTAATCCATGAATCTGTCAGATGTCCTGGCAAATATGGGCAGCTTTTCCATGAACATCAACAGCAACATCACGTTCTCATCAGAAAGAAAACACACACTGACCAGGTAGAGTACTCTGTAGGAGTGTCCTGTGAGTTTGGCAACCTGAGTGAGAGCTGGATATTTCCACACCAAGATCTGGTTCTGAGAGTAGCCATGAGTGCTCACCTGCAGAAAGAGGAATATTAGAGATCAATTGGGGCTTTGTGTAATTCACTGTTGATAAATTACACCATTTTTGTTAATACTGCAAACAGACGTTGTTGACAGACAGCTGAATATTTTACACTGAATGCCAGAGATATAAAAAAAAGAAAGTGCAAACAGGTGCATTTTCCAGAGCATCTCACAATTAAAAATAGAAACAGTGTAAAGGCCTACCTCATATGAGGTTTATTAAAAAACACCCCATTTGGTGTCTTAATTCTGAGAAACACTGGCATAGATGGAGGCTACCAATTGTCTTTGTTTATTGAAATGTGGCAATGTATCACAGTAAATATGGACACACAGTGCTTTGAAGAGTACTGACCCCCTTGGACTTGCTCGCCTGTTTTAGTTTTTAACACTGAATTGCCATGGATGTAGATTACAGAATAGGTAGTGTCAGTGAATTGGGCCAACAACAGACAGAGACTAATGCCAAGGTGACAGATCTCTGCAACAGTGTGTATCCGAAGTCACTCACCAGCTCATTAGCATGCTTGGACCAGGCCAGGTTGCAGACCTGAGAGCCGGTGTCCATACACTGCAGAGGCTGTGAGGTCAGGGTGTTCCAAAATCGGATGCAGCGGTCGGCAGTGCCGCCCCCCGAGGCCAGCAGGCCGTGCTGGTGGGGGGACCAGGCAATGGCTTTCACTGCAGCCAGGTGATCAATGTATGTTTGCACGGGGCTCAGTGAGGAGTGGTTCCAAACCAGCAGCTGAGATGACAAACAACAACATCAGTGGATAGAATGACTAAATGCACAAAGAAAGGTGCGGCAAGGGTGCGTTTAATAACAATAACAACTGTACCTTGTTGTCGTTGCCACCAGATGCAAGCAGCTGATGGTCAGTACTCCACTTTAAGCCACACACTTCCTGTCTGTGTCCCTGCAGCCGTCTCTCTGACTGGAGTGGAGGGGTCCGCACATCTCTTTGAAGAATCATACGATCACGGCTTCCTGACGACAACTGGTCTGCATTCCATGCTAACGCTCCTGCAGACACAGAAAAGCTTAATTTATGTTTGGTCACAGTCTTGACATTTGAATGCATGCATAATGCACAATGCAGAAGACAACCATCAGAAATGTCAAGCATTGATTCATCTTAATGGTGACCGCTCTTAGTTCTTTTTATTTTCAGTTGAATTGTTTTCGTTGTGACTTGAGCACACCTATCAAGGAACTGCATAACCCATGCTCAGAGTTTATTAAACAGGGCAAATGTTCTCACCGACTCTAGCTGTGTGTCCTTCCAGGGAAAAGAGTTTCTTCCCAGCAGCAGCATCCCAGATCTGAACATAACCTTTGTGAGTCCCCACTGCCACCAGGTTACCCTGAAAATGCAAAGAATCCCTTCATTAACAAAATCTAATTGCTCCAAAGTCCACCATGACAGTTTCCGGAAGACACTTAACTATGTGTACTCACCCGTTCAGACCATCCAACTGATGTAACTGAGTCTCCCTCCACTGATAAATCACACAGCCTTGTTACCTGAGGAAAAGACAATTTATATACATCATCGATTCAAAAATCACTTTCCAAAAAGAGTCGAGTAAACACTCTGCATTACCTGGCTGGTGCAGGCACTCCACAGGTAAACACATGTACCCAGCCCAACACTGAGCACATTGAGAGACGACCAGTCCACCAAGTTGAGGTAGAAATCATCCTGCAGCTCTGGAGCATCCAGGACTTTAAAAGGGATCTTTGAGATCTTGCGAGTTGGCTTTCTTGGTGAACGCAGCAACTTCTGACTGCAACAAGAAAAGCTGGACATTAAGAAACCCTGATGCCACAATTTATCTGAATGCAGTGATCAACAATAAGAGACCTAAAAGTAACATTTTGTTTCTACCTTTTGTTGCTGACAGGTGATAGAGAATAGGGGGAGATGTTGGTGCCATTGTCCGGTGAAAATCTTTTGGTATCAAGTGAATACTGTAAAGTACACAAAGCCAAATACCATCATACTCTCTCCCAGCTTCATTAAAATAACATAAACCACAGAAGAAAAACTGTGAACTGCCTGAAAAGTGATGCTCTACTCTTTGATTAAGCTTTGTCCCTACTCACGACTCAGAGAGCATATTGCATGCATCTGTTCTCACGTTATATGATCAATGTGCAATATAATTCAGTCCATAGGGAGCACTAGATGAAATGTTCTTACAGTGAAGAGACTTCTCTTCTCTGGGGTCGATGGCTGTAGACGCCTGTCCTCTGTCTGGGGGTCCTGGATCTTTTCTATTCCCGCTCCCAGCAGCTCATTCTTCAGCAAAGCAGAGTAGGCCAGCCCGTCTGCTACAAGGATTTATACATGAGCACAAAAATAAATTCCTAAGTACACATAAGTAAGTAACATATTGACTTAAATATCCTTAACATAACAATGTATTTACCTTTGATATTATCAGAAGTGGCATCCTTTGTTTTTCTGTTCTGATTTGGTGACTTTTCATTTTCCTGAAAATCACAAAGATGTTGTCATTACTCATCAGACAAAACATTCATAATCAGCTTCACCTAAACACAATGTAACACTACATTTCTCTACTTACAGACACACTCCCAATAAATTTAGGCAAAAAATGTTCATACATTGATCCTGTGGAAGTTGATATTCCAGTTTGCTCCCGCTCTGGTTGGAATGAATCTGTCTCCAAGTTTACTGGGTGAGGATAACGGGGAGCTCGTGGGTGTCCGGCCATGCAGACTCTGAGACAGTTTCTGCAAAACCAACAAATTCAGTGTATTTGTTTATGAGTTTCTAAAAAGTTTGGTCCTTTTTTGATTAGTTCATTTCTAATCTAACTGGATAATATAAGTTCAGATAAGGTCAGTGTTGATGTACAACATATACATTATTCAGGAACACCGAAAGACAACTAACAACTGAGAGGAGAGAAGCAGGAAAGGACTCACAGAAGGACTCAAGTTGTCATTTTGAATGTTGATCTGGCGGAGGAGGCGATGTTCATACTCGGGATCCATCCTGATCCCACAGCCACAGGCTGGGACGTTGGGGGACTGGCCAACACACACAAAAACGATTTCACCACTTTAATCGTAACATTATTTAATTATTTTGGTTTGTTTTTGTGCCTGTATCCCATAACACAATGTTAGAAAGATTGCTAAAAGAACACGCAGTATACTGAAAATACTGATTTGAACGTGTAAAACCACAAAGTTAAAAATAATGTCTTCATGTTGTTAGAAATCAAAGCACTTTTTTAAAGACATCTCTCCATCTGCTGATCCTACCATGTCAAATATCCCGATTATTTGTGTTATACTAACCATAACAGCATGCCACTTATTCAGTGCCATTTAAACTCTCAAATAAATCCAATGCTAGTTTTAACTAGCAGTGAACTCACTCTGTTACGGCACGATTCACTTTCGACCAGTTCAAATAACACTTCAAGCTCGTAAAGATCGCTTGTTCGTCGTTAACTGTCATCAGATGGTTTCTTTACAGTCATGTTTATACTAAAAAAAGGTAAGCTAGCTAATGATAACGTTAGCTAATTTAGCTAGTGGCTAATCTAATCACCGCAACAGACGACAGAAGTTACATACTACAGCGAGCCAGTCCCTGAACGTCTCCACACAAATGCCAAACAGGAACAGGAACAATTGGCGGATATATCAGATGAAATCAAGCGATATATTCAAAGTTCTACAATCTCAGGTGTACTGGAGTTCACTTTAGCTTAGGTGGAAGTGACATTGCATTGTGGGATTTTTGACACCCCTGTGACGTATGCCTCTCAAATAAAAACACGGAAATGCTGCATTTGTTGCTAGAGCTATCTGCTACAACCAGCGATGGAACATGTTGGGGTTTGCAGGTAAATAAGGGATGATGTCTGGATTCACAACCAACAAAATAGTACACTGTATCATAAACTGTACTCCCCACTTAACGTATAAACTTATATCTAACAGTAAAAGTCTTAATAAACGGCTACAGGAAGTAATTCAACTACATGAAACACGAGAGGAACCTCTGATGTAGATCAAACTGAAAAAGTTTAATACAAGTGAATATAATTACATCTTATTGTGTGTGAATATGGGTGAGTTCCTTGTCATGTCCAAGTACCAGACATAGAGGGCGTGCTTGTCCTATGTGCAAAGTCCTTAGACCCTGTTAAAGGCAGGAGGGGCTGCTGTAGTGTAAGCGGTCCTCCTGCGGTGGACGCAGTATTTAGATTAAAATTCTTACTTGGGTGAACATACTAAATTACTATGTCACAATCACAATGAAATTAAAATACCATAAGTACTGATTATGTGGAGTTACTCATTTCAGAATAATGTTTATTATTGAATAATCATAATTAGTGATGCAGCTGGTAATGGTTGGACCAATTTGAATGGCTTTATACACTACTGGTTAACTTAACTTACTAATACATAACTAATACTTTGTTGATTTGTATTTTATATTGATAATCCAAATCTTTAAAGTAACTACTACTGAAAGCCATCAAATAAATATTGTGGTTTAAAACACACGTTACTTGCCACCAAACAGTAGTGGAGTAAAAGTATGAAATAGCATAAAATGGAAATATTGTACTTGAGTAAAAGTACTTAGTTACATTCCACCAATGTGTCCACTTTGTCAGATCATATTGTCCAGTATAGAACTTGTTTTCTGTTGCTTGTAATGTAATGTCTTGCTCAAGGACACTTAAATAAAGTGGATGCCTCCTGTCTGCTGCAGTAAAGATTCACTCCACTGAACAGTTTTTGGGCTCATTATTTGTCTGACATCCCAGTACAACAGAGCGACTCTTCCGCAGGCTTGTGATGAAATATTTGATAATCTAATCAGGCGCGAAGCCTGCTTTTGGTTCATGACAGTTCAGATGTATTTTTAGATCTGACAGCCTCCTATTTTAGATTATACTGCAACAGGATTATAAACTCATAACATGCGTGTTAGTGTCTGTAGGTGATGTTTTTAGTTTGTTTACATGTTTTGTTCTCATCTAAAGACACTGCTGAATGTACTCTTCTGTTGCCACCCCATTCTATACAATGATGTCGTCCCTGAAGTGCTTTGCTAATGAGCATGAAGCTGTAACAAAAGACTGAGCATTGTGCCTTTAATGCTGGCAAGTGTAGTGATAATAATCATACACTGAGCGCACAGAGGGCCCCATGTGAACTTCACTGTGTGCTCTCTGGTGAGTGAGCCAATAGAAATTTACCACATCAGACACACAACATAGCTCTACAAGTGTGAAGGAAGCACCCCCCCTCCTCTCTCTCTCTCTGTCTGTCTCTCTGTCTCACAGATGCACCCACACAACACTGGCGCCAACTAGTAAATCCCTCTCTTCCACCCCCCCTTAACTGACCTCTAATTATGTCATGCGAAAAAGCTGTGTCCCATTGAAAAGCTCTCTTAATCAAACCCAATTAATTCCGCTATTTTCCCTTATTGTCCTTTTCAAGGAACGCGTCTTTCCAATAAGACTGTTAACTCCAGCCGTGGCCCTTTCAGATCTGCTGGGGTGCAGGAGCGAAATAATAGACTGCACAATTAATCAATTAGTCATTAGGGACTCAGTTGTTCTTAATGAACACAGTAACTGTGTAGTAGGGGTGAGTTCCTATTTGCAATTAAGTCAACAACCTTTAATTTCTTAATTTCTGTGACCTTCACAGTTTGAGTACAAAGGAAAACACGACAATGTGCAAGTGCTAGAATTGATCACCTTTATGATATTCTTGCTTTATTCTATTGCTCTGCTCCTATCATCCTGTCATGTCTTCAATTATTTATGTTTGTTGCTTTTGGGATTTTGGGGCCAGTCCAAGTTAAGTCTCAAGTGTCTGTCAGCAAATTGATTAACATGCTAATTGCTAATATTTTAGCAACAGCATGCACAGGCAGCATCTCACATAACTGAACATGTACAGGCAGAAAAGCCATGTTTTAAGCCCTTATTTTAACCTTTTTGACTTTGTTATGGAACAAGAGGAAGAGAAACCTTCACTTTGATATGATGTGAAAGTTGTGCTGACAGTAAGTGGTGCATCCACATTGACTATAGCTATAACAGCAACAAAAACAACAATATTAAAGGACCAGTTTGTCCGTTCTGGGCCTCTGTAGAAACATGGCAGTGTAAAATGGTGGACTCCATGGAAGAGGACCTGCTCCCTCTGTGTATGTAAAAAGCTCATTGTAAGGTAATGAAGACACAGCAATTCTTATTTTCAGGTGATTACGTTAATGAAAACATGTTTATGAATATTCTATTCATTTCTGCCAACAGACTGCCCAAACAACTTAAGTTAATCCTGCACACTGGTCCTTTAAAATGACACAGCATTTGAATAAATCACAAACACACACACACACACACACACACACACACACACACACACACACACACACACACACACACACATATACATTATATATGTGTAATATATATCAATACCTTATGAAAGGAAAACAGCTTTTATTGATGTTTCAACAGTAATCACTTCATCATTGTGTGAAGAGACAGATTGATGTTCAGATTAATTGTCCTAAGCGCCAGGTCAGGAGGATTAAACACTGTGTTCCTGTTTCTTACCACCACAAGACTCAGGATTTTTACCATCTTGTGATTTATTGTCCGACATCAGGCAGTATGTAGACAGATTGATTTTCTGTACAATCCAGATGTCCACATTAGATTAGGTTTTGTATGAGCACATATGTTATGATGTTACAAAATAAATGCTTCAGCCAGGAACACTGAGCTGTGACAATGTTAGACCAATTATGGTTGTCTTTCTCTGTGTACTTTTGGCACTCCCTGTCCAAATATTCAGTCATTTTAGAATATAATAATATATGATATTTTTTACTTACTTTGTAAAATGAATGATGGAGTAAATTACAAAAACAGCATCTTAAGTCTTACTTGGCTAACATTTGAATGAATTGGAGATTTTACACAGCAGTGAAAACTCTACACCAGCTCTTTTTTTTCTCCATGTTGATGTGCCGCTGCTCTTTTTCCCATGCTTTTCTTTGTGCCACTCACTCCGGCTAAACGCATGCCTACCCCGGCCCCTGGCTGTGGTTATAGCCCCGACCCGGCCCCAGCTGAGCAGTGCCAAGCTGTCCAGAAGTTAGTGTCTGTTCAGGCCCGGCTCGGCTCGGCCCAGCCCCGGTGCTAATCCTCAGGCTGTCAGAGGACCCCGCTCTGAACTCATCCTGCAACACAGGAAAACGCTCTAATTGGGGGATTTTCTACATCATTAACTCTGATGAGCAGCCATCCCACCCTCCCTCCCCTCTTCCTCTCCACTCTTTCTCCCTCTGTCTCTCCCTCCCTCCCTCTCTCTCTCTCTCTCACTCCCACACTTTTCTCCTGCTTAATCTCTTTCTTAATGTTTCTCATTTTCCTTTCTCCCACTCAGACCTCCTCACATTCTCTGTCTCTCCTTTCATCCTTATTGCACATTTTTCCTTTTCCATCCACCCAGTGTAATGTTTGTTCAGCTCTCTGGCGACGTCATGAGATGTGATCCAATAAAAAGAAATCAACATGTGAAAGTAGTGAAAGTGATACAAATCTCTTTCTAAAGAGTAGAATTAAAATTGTGTGATTTGTAAGATTTGAGCTTTGGTATGGGTTTTCTTTTTTCCAAGTCCTGTCACATGATCCATAGCTGCTTTAAGCTCTCGTGTCTTACATTTGAGTCACAGAGCCAAGCATAGACATTTTTAAGAAATAACCCTAACCTAACCTCCCCAGTCGGTCATTTAACAAAACCTGATCTGGTGGTATTTCCAGAATCCTCAAAGACTCCTCGAAACAGGTTAATGAAAAAAATATTGTGCTCCTGGCTCCATAAAAATGTTGTAACTACTTCTTCTTAATCCAGATACCTGGACATGACATATGTCCTGACCCTTTTCTGTTAAACACACAGAAAATGCACAGTATACATATGAATGAATGAATAAATATATAACTGATAATACATTTTTAAAAATTTTGATCGTACAAATTGAGCAAAGGGACACCTCCTTACCTAACCTTCACCTCTAGTTTTTGTCTTGTATAGGAAGAAGTGGCCCAACTTGGGAAATAGGTTAAAAATCATTTTTATTGTGCAACAGCCAGAATTTTTTTTCATCCCGGTGGTTAAAAGAGTCTTTGAGGATTCTGGAAATGTCTTTAGAACAGCGGAAACTGTTGTTAAATGACCTTTTGGTAAAAGATCAACAAGAATTTATTTTTCTGAAAATCAGATGCTTGGCCCTGTGACTGGAATGTAATGCTAATTTATGAGAGGGAGTGTAATGCAGCACCTAATCCCTTCAGGATATGTAAACAAAAAACAAACAAACAAAATTCTCTCTGAAAATTTCTCTGTTACGTCCACCGGCCTATCCATATGGCCCTTGTAGTGGGGTCCATCCAGGCCTCCATCTGTCCAAGAAAGTGATTCACACACTGAGGAGGCCAGCTAGCACAGCGGCACCAGTCCCTCTGTGAACATGTGTTGCAGCGGCTGAGCCTGCCAGGCTGCCTGCCTGCCTGGGGGCAATTAGGGAGTTGGGCCCTGCGGTCAGAGGCCCCCCTGGGAAGCCCTGATTGATTGGAGTCTCATCTTCCTAACAGGCTGGCACCCTGCCACCAAACCATGGAACAGCAGAGAGGATTGGGAGGGGTAAGAGGAGAGAAAGAGCTCTTATATGACAGAGAGAGACGGGGCACAAGTGTTAGAGAAAAAGAAAGAAAAATGTCTCTGCCCATGTATGTCAGATGATAACGATTATGCTGTAGTAATCTTGGATTGCTCTTCGGACTTAGTGGGGTAAAAAAATGCAGTGACTGTGTGGGAATGAGTGCACAGGTCAACATGAAAGCACTGCAGTGAGACAGTGGAGATACATATTCTATCAAACTATATTTATTTTCAGTAGATCTTCATCCTTTCCAGAATATGGACATCCAGACAAAATCAAAAAGAAAGAAAACAATATCACGGGGACAGATGTAACTAGGACATGTAAGAAACAAAACATCCACACAAGAAAAATATCCTGTACATTTTCACATTAAAAAAAAACTAGAACTGTCAAACTCCTAGTGCATTTTTGTCCGTTATCTAACCTTTGGCTTGTTCTTGGTCCAAAATGACATTTATGTAGCAACCTAAAGACGCTCTTAATCTGGAAGGTAATCCTCATTTTCTTTACAGTCTGAGGCCCTGGCATTGTCCAAAAGGGAGTCTAAACATCACCAACCAACATTTCAAAAACTACATGAGGACAAATGATGAGCAGCAGATGTAAAACTGTGTTTTTCGCTCTCTGAGCAGTACAGCGATGCATTTTAAAATGAGCCAGACATGACTTAAAGGTCCAGTGTGTAGGATTTAGGTCATCTAATGGCAAATATATAATATTCATAATATTCACATTCATGTTTTCATTTGTGAATAATCACCTGAAAATGAAATGGTTTTGCTTTCCTACTGTGGTGAAAGGATGACCCACACTACTCTGCCTCTGATTGGCTTACCCTGACATTCTTATCCTAACCCTAACAAATCATCACTCCTCATGTCTACACCTAACCAACCCTACCAACAAAGGACAATTACAAGCCAATCAGAGGCAGGGTAGGTGGGTGGGTCATCCCATAGCCACAGTGGGATTTGTAAGGGATTTTGAGTGGACCTTTAACATTGTTGTTCTTGCTGCCATTGTAGCTGTAGTCAATGTGATGCATGTCAGTGCAACTTTCTATCATATTAAAGTCAAATATGACAACCATACAATTATGGGTTATCATTTTTAAAACAAAATATAAAAAATAAACCCCTGAAATTGCACTTTAAGATGAAGGGTGTTCTCTACCTCTTGTTCCATTACAAAGTCCAAAAAGTTAACATATTTTCTCACATAACTGAACATGCACTGGCTTTTCTGCCTGTACGTGTTCAGTTATGTGAGATGCTGCCTGTCAATGTGGTAGCTAAAATGTTGCAATACCACATGCAAATCTGTTTAGCGCTACTGCTCATGTGAAACACATTGTAGTCAGGGTTGATCTTCTCTACCTTTAAGACAATTAGAGCTTGACTCTGTAACAGATGGTAAAAGACCAATATTGTGTCACTAATGACCACAGCAGCTACAATCCATGTTTATCCTTCTTTGCTAGAGAAAGAAAAAAAAAAAACTTTGATGACAAAATGGTTACAAGGGCCTATTTAGTGCAGTCTGCGACCACCCCCCCCCTCTTCAGTTTCAAACAAAGCGGATACACTTGGATCAATTGTGCTGAACAAAGACTAAACTATGTGGGGTGACGCATCACACAGGGCTCTTTCTGCTGCCCTGCACGTACATGCAGCCACCCAACACTGAGCTGCCAACAGGTTTTCTCTTCCAACAGTCACTCAAGCAAAAAGAGGGTTACTCTGCTCACTAGTCCAGGGGTACCCAAACTTTTCCCCCTGGAGGCCCAAAACTGAAACTTAATGGTGGGCCACGGGCCCAAAGCAAAGACCTTTTGTACTGATAAGATGCAAAATGGTTCTAGGATTCCAAGTTCCCTTAATTGACTGACTTCCTGCAGAAAGTGTCCCTCTGCCTGTCATGCTCAGATTGTGATAAAAATAATTGGGGATTCTTTTTATAAACTAATTTGAATTTTTTTCACAAGAAATATCTGGTGGGCCAAATCATACCTTATGGCAGGCCGACTTTGGGCTGCTAGCCCCACTTTTGGGCAGCTCGAGTCTTATTTCCTTCCTTCCTTCCTTCCTTCCTTCCTTCCTTCCTTCCTTCCTTCCTTCCTTCCTTCTTTAAAGCGTCTCAGCACCAATCAGAAAAAGATTATGATTGTGCAGAATTATATTTGGTCTATTTTCAGCCCTGGTCCACTTAGAACGGGGGTGGGGAACCTCTGACCTCCAGGTCGTATACAGCCCACAAGCCCACTTGATGTGGCCCATGGGGCAATTCATAAATACAGAAAAGCAATTCAAGAAAACCAAAAAATTGTCTGGACAGCAATGACTTTTTTCAACAATAAAATAAAATAAAATAAAATAAAATAAAATAAAATAAAATAAAATAAAATAACATAAAATAACATAAAATATTAAACTAACCTATCCTTCTAAGTGGTCCCTAAACGCAACATGCACATAGCATTTATGTTGTTGTGACAGTCACTGTATCATACATCATGGAGACTGTCAAGAAAAGAAAAGCCGATGTGGATGGTGAGTGAATTAATAGCCAAGAAGCTGAAACCTCATTCAGAAGAACTATTTGTTCAGTTCTGCTCAAGACTGACTGACCCAAACCTGGAAAACCAGCTGTGAGCAGCACCATCATCATCATCATCATCATCACTACCATCTGACATCAGAGGCCTCGACAAAGAGAAGCTGTCCCAGCTATTGAAGAGATTAGTACGATATATGGGCTCCATAATTTAGTATGGCCTTCGAAGGATGTTATAAACATTGAAATGGCTCTTGATAGGAAAAAGGTTCCCCACCCCCAAAAAGACTTTCCTACCACACAATTAATATTTTACGGTTTGTGGCCTCATAACTGAGAGATTCTTCTCTGCCTGTACGTTGAAAGCCACAACAGCAGGCTGGTCCTCTGCTGTCATCTTCCTCCTGTCATACCAGGGTGCCTAAGCTCAGATATCTATACTGGGCAGTCAGTAAGTTGCATCATAAACCATGCTATAATTGAGAGATTAGCTGAAAAGCAGGTACACAGCTTTTAGAACTCAGCAGATTAGTGAAACGTGTCTTTACAGTCACAGTCACAGTCACAGACGTTGTTATGTGCCTTTGCAAAGCTGCTTTCAAATTAAACTGAAACTGGACTTTCATTCACAAAATACTCTGGGACGCTGAATAGCTGACCCATGAAAATATGACAATTGGATTAATTAGTAAAAGCACAAACGTAGTGAAAAAATGGGGAAAGTAAAGGATGAACGGCTGCATGTTGGATGTCACACGGGACATACAAACATCTTTACACATTAAAGGGAGGTATGCTTGCAAAGATGGTTTGTTACAAAAAGTGTTTGATAAGGTAAGAAATTGCTCCTCAGATGCAATCTGTGATTAAAGCAATGCTCACCGAGAAGACATTTGCTTTTATAGCACCCACAGCAACGCTAAATGCTTAAAAACTGGAAGGAGAACAGATATCTGGTAATTGGTGGTTTGAAATAAATTTAACAAGTCTGTAGAGTAGAGTTCACTAGTCTGCTTCATGTCCTTGAGATGAGGAGAAATAAAAAAAAAATAAAAAGAAAGTTCAAAGAAAGTCCTAAAATCCTCAGCTTTCGCAGTTCAAAATCCACTTCCTTTGCTCTGCGGGAAACAGATGTTTCTGTCATTTTCCAACATTTGACTCTTTAATATCTGTCACCCTGAACCCCAAGAAGCAACGTCAACATCTCCATTTCCCAATGTCACTGGCAGGTTTGTTAGTCACATGGGTTGCCAGGTCTTGTCCATAGACTGGATATGTTCCTTGGCTTTCATCCTCAGTGCAGCAATACTAGAGCTGCGCTGGTCCACGTCCTCCAGAGGGTATTTATCAGAGTACGGTGCCGGACACTGGTAGGGAGGAGGAGCCATACTCTGCATCCCCTGGCCCATGGATGGATGAGGATGAGAGTGAGGATGAGGGTGAGGAGTGGAGTTGAGGAAGCTGTGGCTGGGGTAGCTGGGCTGGAGGCCTTGAGCTGGACCCATGAAGCCTGGGATACTGTGGACAGGGGTAGTGCTGGACAGGGGAGAGGACAGCCAGGGGTCCAAGGGGAGGGAGTTGGTCATGGGACCCATGCTGGTGTGAACTGGTGCTGGGCGGTTAAAGGACAGCATGGGTGAGTCGTGGAGCTTCATGGTGCTGGCATCCAATTTTTCCTGCCGACGCCATTTAGCTCTGCGGTTCTGGAACCAGACCTGGAGGACAAAAGTTTTCATGTACCTGAGTATGAGGAACAGAGGTGCATGATCTCACCCTTTTTTCAGTGCCATAAGACATGCAAGGATTGTCACATTCACATGAATTTGTTTCATCTATATGTTTCTCTTTTTTTCCCAGGAGCCTTGCAACTACACGCAATGTGCGTCTGATTATACTCATTCAAGTGTGACGCTATCATTAATTCTAAATGTAATTTGAGGCTGACAATTCTGTTTCTGTTTAAAAGTAGTAGTATTTATCATAATAATTGCAGCACTAACCAAACATTTCTTAAGAAGTTGAGTTTGAAGGTAAATTTTTGGTCATTTTCATTGTCCAACCACCTGTTATCATGTGACAAAATGTAACATTTAGGTCACAGGATTGCAACTGAGAGACAAATGAGACACAGCTCAAAGCTCCTGAAATGTTCAGTTAGTAGCCATCATGCTAAAGACTTTGTTGTCAATGGTTATTATATATGAATATGGACACACATAGAGAGAAAGGAAATAAGGGAAATTATATGACAATAGTCATATTGGTCTCTTTTGAGGACTGAATGGAGTGAGACTGATATTGATTGTCCTTGTATGCATCTCTTTCTTCCTGGGAGCTGTATTGTGACCTGCCTGTTCAGTTCTTCCACAACTTTTAAGGTGTGATCTTTCCCATTGTCTTCCTCTGAACAAGCCACTGTCCTGTTCAAAGGCTGCACTCTCTTGTCCTTATAACTCCTCATGACGTTGGTAGTGTGTGTTGTAACAGTTGGAAACACACACCCTGCTCGCGTAACTGTCTAGTATAATCTCATCACCTGAATACTGACAAGCCAAAGGCCAAAGGCTTTGCATGTTTCTCCACCTCAGCATTTGGAAACACCACCGTTCATAAGGTTAGCTGCCAGCTTGTGATTCAGTGATCAAATTCTCCTGCTGATCTATTAAATAATGGCCCAACACAAGAGAACACTGTAGAGCCTGAATACTCATACTCATGTAAACAGAACATCTTTGGCTTTGTCTTTTTATTAATGAAAATTCATTAATTAATCTATCAACTATACACAAGTTTGGACAGACAGACTCCTACCTGAACTCGGACCTCCGGGAGGTTCACCTTCATGGCAAGCTCCTCACGGCTGTACACGTCTGGGTAGTGGGACTTCTCAAAGGCACGCTCCAGCTCATGCAGCTGGTAGGTGGTGAAGGTGGTGCGGTTGCGCCTGTGCTTCTTCTTGGGCTGATCGTCCTTGCATGGCTCTGGGGACTTGCCTTCATCGCTCTCTACACTCTTCCTCAGCTCGCTCAGTTCCTCGTCACATTTGTTTGTGAATAAGCCGGCATCTGTTCAGAACACAAGATTAAGGGACCAGGAGTGAATATTTTCTTCATACAGGTTTTTTTATATGAAAGTGGTGAGTATCAAAACAGTATTTGACAAATGTGAGCTCAAATATTCGAGGAAAAACAAAAGCAGAATGGTAAGTTGAAATGAAGAATGCGGTGCCCACTTTCCAGGAGAGCAGACATTAGTTTGACACCTGCAACAATAGGCTACTGTAGGTCAGTGAAGCAAGCAATTCCCTGAACTTCAATGAGGTTCAAAAACATTCCTAATCGGATTTAGAAAAGTTGTTTCCAGTGTTTATCTTCTACAGAAGTAAACTGTCCACAAAAAGATGTTTCGAAACAAGTGTTCCCTTTCTTTTTATGGACTGAACTGTAAATCACATTGTTGCATCACAGACATTGTCTAACAGTGTTTACGACTGACAGTAGACTACAAACCCACTCTTAGTTCATTAAAACAGAAACCTTAAAATATATTTTGCTTCCAGAAACATGAGAATATCCATGTCTTGCCTACATTCACTTTCAACACCACAGAAATACAGAAAACATCACACAGCAGAATTAAGACTTTAACCCAGTCAAGAGAAGATGACTGGCTGAATTAGTCTAACCAGGAAGTAACTGAATTGAACAAAATACAAAGATGATGATCCAGCAATCAGATCAGTTGCTCTCATGACAGAACTTCTCCAGAAGGGTTTCTGTCTACCAAAATCAGACCTGAATCAGGTACCGTACAGGTTCAGGTTGTTTTGGAGCAGTTGTCAATCACAGAAAGTAGATTAAATTGACTAAAAGTCAAATGAAGTATTAGAATTCACAATGCAATTTCATGTTTGAAGTGTATATTTGGCATCTGAGAAGAAGCAATTGTTTGGACCTGATTTGACCCACAGATACAAGTTGAATAATTCTGAATTAGGCATGAAACAGTAAATATAGAGAAAATCTTGTCTGTCAAAATAGTCAATATATATTCAGTGAATTAACATAATTAATTATGAAGTGGATGGAGTTTGAGTTGTCAGAACTTCAATATAAACCTGTGATATCTGAATCTTCTGGCCATTTGGATTCAGCAGAAACAAGTCGTGAAGACAATACTGACACATCATCACTTCTTAAGTTACTGTGGTAAACTTGTTAAACAGTTGCTTATTTACATCCACCAGTTACAGAGAAACCTTCTTATTCATGTGGAGTTTCGGGTTGTGGCCACTTGATGAATGTGAGTCAACTATTCACTCTGTTTTAGCTCTGTTTTTGGTCTCCTCCAAGTCCTGAGGGAAATATCTGGCTGTTTAGCTGCGAAATGCTGATAAATGTCACACTGTTCACCGGTTAATCATTAGCTGTGTCTTTCTTTGGTTTGGTGCTAAACAGGTAGTGTAAAGCGGGTTTTAAGAGGTTTTAAAGCCGAGGGAAGCTGCACATTCCAGCTGCACTGAAAAAAAGCCTTGTTTTTAGTAATAAAACATTATATAAACCCAAACCCTCAGAATATAGATAAGAATAAAACTGGAAGGTTTGGTGGATGAAAATGCTAAGTGATGAAGGACGCTAGAAAAAACTCATTTTGAGAAAATGAATGATAATAAATTAGTATTTTTGACATTTTCCTCTCACTAGTCTGACAGAAGACATTATCAAAGCAAAATCTCCAAATTAGTGCAAGAAAAAATGTTTTAATTTTTATGTCAAATTAATGTTTCTGAAGTCAAGAATAAACCTTCACATTTAACCACTATTAGTTTGGAGCTTTTTTTATGTAGTAGTCTGTAATCAGTATTTGATGTTTACTCAGCATCATTGTTCAACGCATGTTGATTGTCCACCGGCCACTGCTTCAGCAGAACAACTGACAGTGTCTAAATGTAAATGTGAGCAAGACGTGTTGACGGAGACAAAGGAGGGGGTCATTGTGGTCTTTCAACTGGCAAACGGGAGCAGAGGCAAAAGCAAAGCAGGATTTTTAGGGGTTCATTTATCCACTTCTCATTAAGCAGCTATGACAAAGGCCAGGCTCTGACAAAGGCAGAGGTCAGGTCTGGTTCAGTGACCAGCTCTTGGCCTGTCAGACCATCACAGCCGCTGGTCTGAAGGCTGCCCACTGTTTATCAGCCAGCAGAACATCTAGAGGCTGGGTGGGGGGGCGACTGACACCCAACGCAGAAAAGTAGCTCATTCAAGGGGAACTGGGCTGACTTCACAGGATAGTTACATACAAAAGACTGATGTCATTGGTGCTGATGTATGTTAATCAAAAGAAACGAACATCCTTCTGGATTCAGTGAGTTTGGATCACTCATAATCATTCTTTCTGCATGGAATATTTCCATCTCCACTTTATTTGTGTCCCTGCCACAAAATCACCAACCACCTGCCAGATCCTACATGTGAAAATAGCTTCAGATTAAACGTGATGAATTTGATTTTGAGGCAGAATGATAACAATAACACTCGAATGAACTGCTGCACAGTCTAATCTGCACAGAAGAGAAGATTAGGGGAATTCCACAAGGGGATGGGATTGGGCTTGGGGACATAAACCCCCTACACCATCTTGTTCTGTGATTTATCTCTCAATCTCAGCCCACACAGATCACATGGTTAATGCAACAGGCTCTATGTGGCAACAGTGTACAATGCAGTGATTCTGATTCTGCATGTGAGTGGATTTAATTGGATGCAAACTGCACAGAAATGCTGCACCAACATATAAGATCTGGTGTTAGTAAAAGTGCCTCATTTAAACTGGTCACATATCTAATTATCGGTTGCCCCTCTCAAAGAATGGTTCAAATAATGACAAAAGACAGAAGAATTGATTGTGATATTATACCAGATTGATGCTCCATTGTTTGGTTAATTAACCTGTCTCATTGCCAAGCCCACAGTGCAGATGTTTAATAAGAAATGTTTTTTTTGGGGATGTTCTCTCTGACAGCTCCCGCTTTGTGTGATCTCTTTTTAAATGACTATAACTTCAGAGGTATGTCTTTTTAGAGCACGCTGTGCAAGTTACAAATGATCTTTGATAAGCTTCCTTATGTTAAGAAAACCTCAAACTGGTCAAGCTCCACAGAATAATTTTGTATTTAGGCTTTGAAGATCTTAACTTCACTCTGGCTCTCGAATAAGTTTTGTTTGGATCATGAATGGCTGAATCTGTGTTGGTGGACAGATAACTTTAAGGGCAGCAGTCAAGTAAGATTTATTATGCTTGCTCAGGGGCATCAATATCTGACCGTCAGTGCAGTGAAATCAATTCTTTCTTATCTAATTCAAATCTCTGAAACACTGAACCCAGACCTCATACTTATCCAGGCCTCTAAGACCAGAAGTGCTGCAGTAAGAACGATATCCTTGACCATCACATGTATTTTGAGGCTAAAAATCAGATGATTCATAAACTTTATCCTCAATAACAAAGTCTGAAGCGAGATCTGCACCGACCAAGCAACTTAACCAAAATAAAATTGATACATGATGATATGAAAGCAAAAAAAAAAAAAAAAAACACTTCTGCTTTGCCATGATGGAGACCAGCATCCCCATCAGCAGCAGCTTGACTCACCGTGGTACTGCTGCTGCTGCTGCTGCTGCTGCTGCTCTGTGCTGCCATTTCTCAGAGAGGAAAGGTGCCCGCTGTAGGTTGGGTGTGACGAGGGCTCCTGCTGCTTCCCAGGTTCTGCTAGGCCATCTATGTCCACTTTATGGGGTCGTGGGGCTCCAGCGGGGCTGAGCAGGGGGTCCTGGTCTTTACTGAAACCTAGAATGACATCAATGCTGTGGACGCGGCCCCCCACAGCCATGCCCCCACCTTTCCCCATTTCGTGGAAGTTGCTGGGTGAGAGGCAGCTGTCGTCCACCATGCTCATGGTATCCAGTGATAAATGCATTCGAGCGTGTGGGCACTGCGATCAGAAGAAAGGGGTTTAAGGTAATTGAAGGACTGAAAGTAAAGTAGTGAGTACAGATCACCTGATTACCTTAGATGACTCTCTCTATCAGTCTAAACCCGCTTATCCCCTGCAGAGAGTCTGTCCCTTACACTCTGAAAGCCACGGTATGACTGAAGAGTGTGCTGATGGAGACATTTGGCACACACAAACTTCTTAATCCACACTTTTGACTTTTTAATATGAATGACCAGCACTAATACTGTACAGTGTTGATTATGAATATGCATTTATAGCAAAATTTTAAATGTACATTATAAAACAGTCAGATTTCATTTTACAGTGTGTAAATCAAAGTCTCTCTATTGGAATGAAAAAGACTTTATGACACATATCTTGTCGTCTGACTCATAACATTACCATTACAATTAGCATAGATTGTAATTTTAGATTAGATTGTAAAGTTTTTAAAGGGCAAGCAATTATGTCTACAAGTGTGAAGTCTGCAGCTACTGAATGTTTCTATACAGCAACTCATTCACAGATTGCATTAATCTTTGGCTAAAGTAATGCATGTTGATGAAGAACAAATGAGGGTTATGTGCAAAAACTAGTAAATAAACGAAGTAAGTGAGTTAAGTAAATGGACTGGATGGGAGCTAGTGTGTGAAATTTATTCTGTATTCTTGAATTTATTATTTCTGCTATGCTATGAAAATAAATCCACACATCTACAGACATGTGCAGAAGAGCAAATTTCACATACTCACACAGAGAGGAGGATTGTATGGTATTGATCAAACTTATTAGCATTTGTTTGTTCAACTCATCCCATGATTTAACTACTGAAGACACATTTTCACTATCAGGCACTTGCATGACAAGTAACACAGCTGAGGTTGAGGTTTTCATTGAAAAGTGTGACAGCCATGAGATGAGACAGCGGTAGAACTTACCTTTTGGAAGTAAATATGTTGAACTGTTAAAGTTGCTGCTGCCAGTGCTCCACCTGTTCCTCCCAGCAGCTCACCCTCCAACTTCACTCTTCCCAGATCCGCAATGTGCACCGCTTGCTGTAGCTCAGCTGGCTTTGCTTTCCTTGCATCTCTCTCTAAACTATTTCTCTATTTAACATACAGTCCCGACAGAAACACTCACATGAAGTGTACCTAAATGAAGTCGCCCAGTGCAAAGAACATTGAACAGCTGAGTTCAGACGCCATGCACTCCAGCTCAGAGAGGAGAGTGGAAGAGGAGGAAGACAGAGAGGGAGAGGTGGACAAAGCTGAGGGGGCGTAGGAGGTGAAACAAGGGGATTAAGAGAGGGTTATTAATTGGAATCCTTCCCCTCTAAGAGTGATTGGCAGCTGTTTTCTGCTCAAGTATTGTCATTTCCATTCACCCCCACAGGAGGAGGCCCAGGCTAATGAAGCCTGGACAAGACTTTCTTCCAAAAATTTATTGTTTTAAAGACAAAAGACCTGCTGAAAGTTTCCACTGAGCTTACTCAGCCTCTTCGTTGAGCGGAACGACATGAAATAAAAGGAAACTTTGAAATGATAACACAAGAGGTACATCAGCATGAAGACTGTCCTCATGTCGCCAGTTGATGTTGACTTCTTAATTGATAATAGAACATTTTTATAAAATAATATTCATACTAAGATCCCACCACATTATAATGTTTATTCAATTTATCAAATCTCTAAATGACATTAATAAGTACGATTGTCTTGAATTTCAGCGACATTCCCACCTGTGATCTTTGTCTGACATCCCGGTACAAAGACAAAGACATTTATTTTGAAAAAAAAAAAAGTTTTATTAACTGTAATAAAGAAAAAGATAAATACAGCAACTTAATTTTTGCAATACTTTAACAGACATTTTCTAAATTCACCATTTAAAAAAAAAAATCTTAAGAATTTAGAAAAAACTTTATTCTTTAGTTGAAATTATTAGCTCTTATAAATAATGTAAATTTCTAGATTATTGTTTAATATTGATTTCATATCTAATAATCATAGATTCTCTAATTACAACACTGGAAAAATGCAAACAAAACCTACTTCCTGATGCTCTATTTACTTGTTCTGCTTATTGTGTTTTTATTTTACATGAATGTGATATTTCCAACTCATTCAATCTTTGATCATTTCTGTTGGTAAATACTGAGATACTATTTGTTGCGCACATTTTGTTATGACTGTTATCTCAGTCATATAAAGGAGAGCCAACCCGCCATGTCCGCTCAGAAAGACTATGGGGAGCACTATACCTTGAATGAATTAGTTAATTAATTAATTGGTGTCAGATGACACTATTGGACCACTTGTGGCCTGGCAGAGGAGAGGGTGATGCAGCAGGTAACTGTTGGTGGCTGAAAAGTCAGGGGAAAAGCCTGGACTGGACAAATTAAAACTCTTCTTGTGGCAGTTCAGTATTTCCTCAAGATGGAGGATTTCTAACATGTCCCTCTGGGTTTAAAGCTGTGTTTGGCAATGAGATGACACAATGATATGATATAATGAACTCCTCAAATTTGCTTGATGTTTAATGTTGACTGGAAACAAAATGAGTAAAACAACGTCATAGTTGGTGTTATATACTGGATGTGTGTTTGTGTAAGGGAGCACAAAAGTGTCGTCTTAAATCAGTGGAGACCTCAGAGTTCGAAGTTGACCCCAGCTTACTGTCACAGAGGTCAACCACAACTCTAAAGAGGCTAAAGAGATTTCCTGCCACCTCAAATATATCTAAAGCTAAAGTTAGAAAAACATCTATTTACATACAGACTGCAGATTCAGTTGTGGTCTTCACAACTACGTGAAAGTACACATGACAAAATATGTAAAACAGAGTCTGCTGGGAGCAAAAGGAAGGAGATAAAAAAAAACTATATCTTTGATTTTCATTGGTAAAATGGGTTCTTCTGGTCAGGAAATCCATGATTCAGAATTTGTTCATTTCAGTTCATCCCCTTAATGTGTCGCACTTGTCTACTCTACAGTTACCATCAACAACACACAGCTTGGACATTGGAGCCAAACACACTAAGAGCTTGGTAATTATGAGTCCATCAGCTTAAAACATGTGACACCTGGAACACATTCAGATCAGTCTTCTTAGCCTGCTAATGTTGTTTCTGTTTAGTTATTTATACCAAAACATACTTGGACCTACACCCTGGGATCAGCCTCTCACCACACATACAGGTCAGCCTGGCTCAGAAACAGCAAATCAGCATAAAAATCAGCAGCCAGTTGCACTGCCACCAAAAATGTGTTACCATGAAAATGTAGGGATTTGAGGATTGGAGAATGTAACATCATCATTGTGACTGTATTAGGCCGTTTCAAATCAGGGAGTGGGAGCTATTTATTGGGTATGAAGAGCTAACACACACACACACACACACACACACACACACACACACACACACACACACACACACAAACAATACTGCATCTATGTAATACGGTTTGTGTACCGCATTGTGATAGCACATTGTAATAGCACAGAGGCCCTAAATAGTATGTTATCATCTTAATTTACGGTATGCTACAGTATTTTTTGGAAATTGTTTGTCAGAATCAGAATCAGAGTCAGAAAAAGCTTTATTGCCAAGTACAATTTTACACATATGAGGAATTTGTTTTGGTGAAGTTGGTGCATGACACATCTACTAAAAATATGCTATTAAAGAAGTAAAAAATATAACAATATAAAAATATATACACAATTCTGTTTTTTTTTTCTTTTCTTTTTTTCAGACGCACAGTCTGTTTTTTTTTCCGGAAACACAGTCTGTTGCAGGGAGAATATTGGAGCTCAATGAGAAGTCTTGATATTCTAAGTTTGGTGGTTTTTAAATCTTGCAGTTCTTGCTGTTTTGTCAAAATTTGTAAGTTAAGCGATAAGTTATATTCAATTGTATTATCATGACGCAATTAATGCACACTGACAGACCAACACAGCGCAGAAGTCACACAGAAAATAATAACTTAAACAAAAAACAAATGGAAACACAACAGACAGGCAGGAGCAGAGAGATGTCCTCTGTATCAATCTAAACCAGAGAATAAACTTCTTCAGGGCTGGTGGCAGATCCAATGAACATAAAGGAGCAGCTTGCTGCAGAAGAGGTTGAATGTATGACACATGACAGGCAGCAACATGCTAACATAAGCATGACTGAAGAGCTGCATCACAGTCAAAGGGTTAGGAAGGTCAACACTTAAATCTAAGGGACTTATGCTGAGATGGAGAATTTTGAACTAATTGACTTGAAGATAAGGAAACGAAAAATGGCTGAATATGAAAAATGAAAGTATCATCACCTCAGCTGCAAAGGATGCTATTTTTTGTTCAGAGGATTACAGTTGCTTCTCTCTGCAGGCACCTGGGAGCCACTGCCTAGATTTTTCAGACCTAAACCTCTGAAGAACAGCTGTGAGGTCACAAAATACATGGAGCCAGAGATGAAGAAACCAGGATGTTCAACCTAAGACGGATCCGTCTCTCCTCTGCACCTGTCATCTCTAAGCTCCAACTCCTCTAAGACAGATGATCTGGGTAAGACTGCTCCTCACAGAAAAAAAAAATCTTTCCTAGAACACCGTATAGGCTCTGAGCCAGGCACTGGTTTGGGGGGGGGGGGGGGGTCCACTTTTCTATCCAAAAATGCGAAGATCAGGTGACATGAATACACATTTGCAACAACAACAACAGCAGCAACCACACTAATAATAACGAACAAAATAAATGAAACAATAAATCTCATTTTGGTCCACATTCACTGAAAATTGTGTGTTTTGAAGTGTCCAAAATATCAATAACAGTGGCATTAATGTCATAGCAGCAATAATCAACAAACCAGAAAACCAGGGCGTAGCACAATAACAACATTATTTTGCCTCAATAATCCTACATTCCCATTAGTGTCACCAGTCTGTTGGCAAAATGACTCTCACTGCCAACAAGACATGATAGTGTAAAGTGTTCGTTTATCCCCTCATGATTTTGTGAATACATTTTTGTCCTTCCACTATTCCTCTGTTATCCTAATTGAGCATAAATTGGTTAAGAAGGAGCAGTGTAGTTATCAAGCTGCTTAGTTTATCAGATGACAATGTAAGTCCCTCTGATCCTATTAGAGGCAAAAGCAGCTAATGTGTAAATGCGCAATGTCAGCTTACGGAGGCGATGGAGAGAGAGAAAGAGAGAAAGAGTGAGGTGGTGGCGTAACAGGGAATACGTTTCTTCTTAAATTCATGTGATTCTGTCAGGAAAATGCACGCGCGCGCGCACACACGCACAGAATACTCTGCTGTCGTTTAAATAGCCTATATTTGGCTCCTTTTGCAGCGTTACGTATTTGGCACAGTTTGCTGAAACTAGACACATATAAATTGTGTGTAGGTCCTTTTAGATTAAGTGAATCGACTGTATTGGTGCTAATTTAGGATTTTATTTAGATGTTCAACGGTAGCTAGCTATTTTGCCTATGGCTTGTCGACAATTCTGTAGTAATTTCTACCAATTAGTAGATATCGTGATTGTCAGAAATTCAAACGGTAATATCTCTGATTTAAAATTATAACCAGGAAGCCTGCGGTTTCTACACATTAATGTACAGACACCCAGCACAGCTGCGTGTGCCGTTATTTATTTATTTATTTATTAGTTAGTTAATTTAGTCGACTTTTTTTTAGTAAAAGTTAATTACTTCATTATCTTGAGATAACAAAAGTTGTTTTCTTGTGATAATAATAATATCTAAATATCTATAAGTATATATAAAATGATAAGAAGACAAGAAAAAAGACTTTCATAAAATAAACCACATGAACTTTTTATGACTTCTCACCATTTTCTGTAAGAATGTTTTCCCCACTGATGTGATGAGTGTATTTACATTATGCCAAATCCATAGGTTTAGTACAGTGATTAACTTAAAGCAGATGTGATCCCGTCCAATAGGCTTCAACCAAAATAACTCTTGTTGGCATAGGTAAACTGGAAAAGAAACGACTGGTGGGTGTTTTAAGTATAATTGTGTATGTATGTAAACAAGTAAGATTGAAGTACAGTCTGATGTGTTCATCTGACATTTTCAGCTTAAATGAGTCCCTACAGCTTTTGTTTTCTTATAACAACGTCGACTATCTCAGTATCTTGAGATATCGGCCTTTTGTTTTCTTGAGATAATGAGAGAAAATGAGCTTGCTATCTCCAGATTATGAAATAATTAACTTGGCTAACGTTACCCTAAACTGAAGCATGTAGTCAGTTACTGACGTGCTCCTTGATTACTTTTGTAGGTACATACTATTTTAGTTTCCAGCACATGGCTTCTTGTGGCTATGAAACGTATCCTTCCCGTATGTTTGCTAATATTTATAAAGTTTCAGTCACTGAATAATGTTATCTGATTTGAGCCATGGCAGGATAATTAGATTCACTATGGCTTAAAGGTCAGGCTTAAAGTTGTTACTGTTAGCTCTTTAAAGATAATGTAATCTCTCAGGAATGGAGCCAAAACTACTTCCCAACAGTTCTGATCAGGTGAATGTCAGGACACTTTAATGAATTTAAAACAGAGGAGACGCAGCGACCATAAGACAAAATGTGGATGGAAATTATAACACATGACCCAAATACTTTGGACCAGAGCAACTGAACCATAATAAGATTGAACATTTTAAAATTTACACTTGAATTTAATTTGAAAGCAATTTGTGTGAGTGTGTTATGTGTCCTTGATGATCAGAACCTTATGCATCTAACCTATCATTGTTTTGCCAGTCTGGGAAAAATAAATGAATTGGAGAAAAAATGCTATTGATTCACTGCTATATGTGCGTGCACAGTCACCGTGTGTGCACAGGAAAACGCTCCATGTTATTATCCAGCACTGTTTATCTCCATTCAGCCAGTTAGCTGACAACACCACAAGTGTATATAGCAGATTAAATTCCTACAATTTAATTTAAAGGCAAAATATTTGATGTATTGATTCATTATTAGATATTTTTCTTTTGTTTATTCAATAAGTTTGAATAGAGTGAAAATCCATTGCAGTTAAATTTGTAAACATAAAAGTAAATTTCTCATTTAGATAAGTCAGTGAGTCACTTTGCCACATAAGCATTGCTAATGTCAGACTTCACTCATAGAAAAATGGCTGCTCTTAACCTTATTTCTACAACTGAACTACAGCTGCCCCCAGAGAGGATAGGTAGCGTAAACACATGGCAACATATTTACGTTGTTGATCCTTTCTGATCCGTCTTGTCTTAGGTGATATAATGACTGTCAGCAGCACATGTCATGTTGTATGGCAATAAAGTGAATTTAACTTGAAAAATGAAGACTCCTTGAGGATTTTTCCCACGCCACAGTTTGATTTTCATAATTTAACTATTATATAAGCTCCCCACCGTGTGGTTAAGTTATCCTACTTAAAATATTCATTTCAAATTGTTTCAGTTTGACCAACGGGGACCATTTCAGAGACAAAAATGTTCGAAATGCTGGCAATAAAAGCAGACTATGACAGAGACTATTGTGTGAACAACTCCATTACTTTTCCTGTTTTGAGATATGATTTCATGTATAGACGAGCATGGCCAGTGTTGTTTATTGCTCAGCGTTATAACACTGGTCAATCCATGACGCATACGGACTGTGCTGAGCCTGACCTACTTAGCTCCTGTACAGTGTGTTCTGGGCTAAACACACTTCACTTCAGTCACATTTTTAGTAGGAAGCAAATATATTGAGACTAGACTACTAAACATAACAACATACTTTCTACCACAGAAGAGTCGACAGCTTGACTCATCATCTCAACATGGTGAGTAAAATGTATGATGACCAATAGACAGAACAATATCATCCAGGTTTACAAAAAACAAACAAAACAATGCAGACTTTCCCTTTAAAAGGGCACCAATCAGTCTGGTTGTAGTGTGGTGTATTGATGGGTTATAGTTGGTTTCTGAAGTAAAAGAAAGCACCTCAGAGATAAGCAGATGCTCAGATAATAAGATACAGTTTTCTAGGAAGAGCACCTTATGTCTAATTGGCTGAAAGAATTGGACAGCTTCTGGAGTCTTGACCTTAGTCCTTCTCAAGTGACCACCATCTACTTAAACCCAACCCTGAAAACATTCAGAAAATTAGTCTCAAGACTGTCCTCCCTATTCAACGGCTCCACTTGGGCTGAAGCAGATATTGTTAGAAAGCTATTAAAGTATTCATCTGAAACAGAAATATAAGGTATTGTGCCATAACACGAGAGCACAACACAGCTGTTAGTCAGAGAAATATATACCCCACAAAGGGTCTACATGGTGCAGTCCATAGGCAGTGGAACAGTGACCCTTTTTGTTATTTTTGCTCTGTAATCCAGCAAACTGGACATGAATGAAAACCACAAGATGAAAGTGCTGATTCTGCTTTAATTTGTTGGCATGGCAGCACAGTGGTAACACTGTCGCCTCACAGCTAGAAGGTCCTGGGTTCGATTCCCACCTGGGGCGCTGTGGGCGCCGGGGGCGTGTCCTCCACCATGCCTTCAGTGCCTGCTGCTTGAGTTAAGGGGCCTTTCTGTGTGGAGTTTGCATGTTCTCCCCGTGTTCACCTGGGGTATCCTCCATAAAATGCCCCCACTAAAAACATGCAAGAAGATCACCACCTGACCAATGGTGATGAAAAAGGAACTGGGTCCCTGGGCGGCACTGTCGGCTGGCAGCCCACCGCTCCTGGTCTGCAACGGAGGAAGGACTTACCAGGATGGGTTAAATGCGGAGAAAGAATTTCACTGAAGCATGGCGTGTGCAGTTCCCCCTCTGTGACTATGCATGTTGTGCTGTGATCAATAAAGGATTCTTGTTCTAATTTGAAGATATTCGCTTCCACAACCAACTATGATTGGATGATTGTCTGCCCAACTGATTCTTCAGCAAGTGACAGATTTTAGCAAAGCATCTAGAGTTGATTCATGGTGTGGCGTTAGCATTGGGAATCTGTTGTTGTTTTTGCTCCAGCAGGCCATCATAAGGATGGAAAGTCAGTCAAATAAATCTTCAAAAGAGAGACAAAAAACATATTCAAAACTCAGCCATCAGCATATGGGTGACCAAGAATAAAAGCTTTGTCCTGATACCCTGTGTCAATGCTAGGAAAAAACACACTGAGAAACAGTGAGGAAATAACCACTGATTTTCAGAAAAAAATAAAATAAAAAAATCCTTCACTCAGTAATGTTTTAACTCATCCCAGTCAAAGACAGCAAATCTTTTATTATTATTTTTTGGTTGTTTTCTAAATCCTTGTGCATAAAATTGCTGCTCATCCCATTAGAGAGCTTCTGGAAAACAGAGCAGATTGAACAAATCATGGAGGACCCTCACTTGCACTGTATGGTAACAAGAGACGAAGGATCAAGCCTTAATTTGGGGTCCTTCTCCTGGGACAGAGACAAATACCAGGCTTACATAGACTTAAATCAAATGACATCTTTCATTTGGTCCAGTGACGTGACAACAATACAAAAAAAGGCTTTATTTTGCAGTGAGTTTTGAACTTAAAGTGTATTAGTCTTATCTGAATTTCTATCAAAAAGCAGCTGACAATCGCATCCTGTAGAATGAGTTGTACATGTGCTTTAATAACCAGAATGTGTAACTGTGTATGTACAATAATCATCTGCAGGGAAGCAGAAAACATTCTGTACCTGCAGAAATCCTAGGAGGATGGTGGATAACACAAAGTCACTCCAATAATCTCAAAATCCCAATAAAGAGGGAAGCAAAAGTAGTAATAAATGCCATATTTTCCATAGATTTACTCTCATGAAACATATCAAACTTGAAAGAATTGAATCAAAATCGGCCCCGAGTACGCTGACCGTTGGCTTGTGATGGACGAAGTGTCAAACATAGCATGAGGCTTGGTTTCTAAAAAGAAATCTGAAAAAATATAACATAGTACATGCCAAAGTTCATGTGAATTCTGACCTTCATTACACTCAAAAAACAACTATACTTTAGGAGAATTAATCACAATCACAGTCAAAACGATCTGGAGTACATGAAGCCTTCCTAAGCAAACTGCTGCTAAATACGCAAGTAAAATTCTTTACTTACTGTATACCAGTGATAACATTAGATAACTATCATACTAAACCCTGAGTTCATGGCATATTGCTGGAATACAAGCAGGTTTTGCTGATCTGTGATTTAATCCAAGATACCAAGAAATTTCTGTCCTTTTAATTCCTATACATATGTTTCAGCATTTTTTGACATCTGTCTCTGACATTAAATACAAATATCACTCATTCACTCTTCATGTAAACGTTGGATTATTGATCATACAGGTACTGTTCTCACATGGCAGTCAACAGACAGCTGACAGACTCTTAACCTGACATTCAAACACATATGCCACAAGGTTCCAACTCAGTGTACATTAAGAAGAAGAAGAAGAATCAGAGGGACAATCCCCTTTATTTGTCACACAACATACACACGCATGCCATGCAATTGGTTTAACCCATCCTGGTCATCCTTCCTCAGTGCAGACCAGGAGCAGTGGGCTGTGGGGACCCAGTTTCCTTTGTCACCATTGGTCAGGTGGTCATCTTCTTGCATGTTTTTAGTAGGGGTTTTTTTAGGGAGGATACCCCGGGTGAACACGGGGAGAACATGCAAACTCCACACAGAATGGCCCCTTTCCTCGAGCAGCAGGCCCCAAAGGCATGGTGGAGGACACACCCCCGGCGCCCACAGCAGGAATCAAACCCGGGACCTTCTAGCTGTGAGGCAACAGTGTTACCACCGTGCCACCTAGTGCTGCCACTCATCATCAAGCATCACAATAATGTTTAAAGGGAATAATCGCTATGTTTTATATGGATGTCCAATCAGTGTTAATGGTAAATGTAGTTAACTGAAGCAATAAATTCCTCACTATGTGCTATATTATCAGAGAAAGTTGAAAAGCTGCTCCTTTCAACACCAGAGCTGTCGTTTGACGTGTACAGGGAGGTAACTGCTGTCAAGGAAGAAAAACAGCTTTCTAGTCCTTCCCTTGCTAAACGAATCCATTTGTTTTACCAGCGTGGTGAACTAGCTGTTAGCATGCTGCATGTGACTATCTACTATACTCCCAGGTTGGGGTGATGTTGGACTAATATTTCTACAGTAAAGGACGGTCAAGAGAAACCGTGTGAACCTTTGGCCTAATTTGAAGCCAACGAAATAATGAGAGTAGTAGGTTGGATGCTGATAACCATTTTCTCATGTTGATTTTTTGTACTTTATACTGCAGCGCTGGCTCAGCTACCATTAGCTTTGTTGCTAGTTACTGGTATGTTTGTGTGTGTTGCTGCTGTATGTAAATTTACTTGACATACATGACCTGAAGGTACCCATAATGCTATGATGTAACTTTGAAAAAGAAATGGTCAAACTACTGGAATTCATTAGCAACATTGGTTAGCACCAAGCAGCCATCTTGCTCAGCAGGCATGGGGAGTCAGAAGATCGCGCAATGCGCCCATCAACTCCCAAATTTCCCATAGGGGGAAGTGTTATCTTATCTTAACCCAGGACATCTACATACAATGTAGCAAAATTTTCCCTTTGATGATGAGACTGAAGATGTTCTGCATCTTTGTTCATGTCAACAAATCCCATGAAAAACAGACATGACAAGTAGTAGTTGAGTATTGATTTAAAATGTGTGTTAACACAGTGTCAACGTGTTTTGCAAATTTAAAAAATCATTAGGATTTATCCTCTGCTGACTATGAATGTTGTACAAAGTTTCATCCAATAGTTGTTGAGATATTTCAGTCTTGATCGAAGCAGTGCAACGACAGACAGACCGACATTGAACATCCATAGAGCCATGCTGAAATGCTACAATTCTCATATTGAAAATGAAATCTACCACCCATTTTTGCTTTGCTCAGATCCACTTAGCAAAGTGTAGTATATTCATGGCTCCCAACACTGAACCATTTTTCACTGGTTGTACACAATGACCAGAGTTACACGATGGTTGTCTTGTCCCATCTGTTAGATTAGAGGCATCCAGTTGTTGATATTTACTCAACTGGGCCCTTATCAACAGGAGGGGTAACGATGTGCGGATTAGCTGTCCAACAGCCGGCACTCTATTCCCACTAGTGGAGTTCAAGATTCACACCCAAAATCAGCATCCAGACTCAGACCTGATCCCATCCCGGCGTTCTGACCCAGGGCCTGGGCTACCTTTACCCATCTCTCGTTCAAGTTTCTCTCTCAGTTTGTGGAAAGCAGGCCTCCTGCGGGGCTCCTGCTCCCAGCAAATCCTCATCACGGCGTAAACACCAGGGGGGCAGTCCTCTGGAGCCTCCATGCGATAGCCCCCCTCCACTCCCTCCTTCACCTCCCTCAGAGACTGCATGAGCAGGAGCAATGGCAGAGGAAGGATTTCGGATCAGTGAGGATTCAAAAGGAGGAAACATTAATCAAACAAATTTCACCAGCCTGGCTGTGTTGAAATAAAAACAAACATAACTGGAGAGCAATGTCATGGTATTTGTGTGTCATTGCCTTCCTTATTATTTATATTCCCCCCCTCTTGGTCTCTCAGCTCACTTTTTCTGCCAACAGATAACAAATTACCAGGTGCAGAGATTAATTGAGGGGAAAGTAAACTTGACCCAAATAACTCAGCCTGTGTATATGTTAAACAGGCTGCTATTAGGAGGTAATCATCTGCATTTAAAAGGACACCACCTGAAGCCAGCTGCAAAAGTCTCATGCAAAGCCGTGCTAATTGCCCCCTCGATTAATGCTGCCTCATCACGCCGTCGTTCTCACTGAATCACTGGCTGAGATACAAATCACCTCCATGGTCAGGGAGCAGGGATTACCTGAGAGACACTGTGACAAACAGAGCTGTGTTTAAGGAGCGTAGTTTCTTCCTTTCCAGAGTCTCTCCATTACAGTGTCAACATGATCCTGCCAGCATGTGACGTCAACCTCTGCTCCCTCTGTTTTGGCCTGTTACCACCTACGCCTCCTCTGACGTCTACAAGCACGCAGTGGCAGTGGACTAAGTGTTTAGATCATTTACTTCAGATTAGTACGAATACAACTGCGTATACTATACTAAATGCACTTAAAGTATTAAAAGTAAAAGCATTTGATCTGCAGAAAAAATGTTGGATAACTTTACCTCTTTGGGTCTTGAACAGTGTATCTGAGTTTGAACATCTCACGTTTAAAGTGAGAAGTACAAGTAAATCCAAATTGTACTTGACGTAACGTAATTAGTTACATTCCACCACCACATGCACGTCACAGCCAAGTCCTTGCTCTTCCTTTTATATCACAAACAGCTCATAAAGTACATCAACTGCTTAGCACATTAAGCTTACTTCTGCATGTTATCCTGTCACAATGTTCAGCAGTAGAGACTAAACCTCTATCCTCTCTAATGGACTGCAATTATCTTGGTGACCTGAAGTGTTTCCTGCTCAGACAAAGTAAGTCGATTCACAGATGATGGTCTAGCGACGGATCTGAGCACTAGGCCTGGCAGCTTTCCACAGACACACCTACTACGTGATGGAGTCGTGACACATGACATGACATGACATGGAAACAGAGCTACATAACAAGCTTGATGCTCTTTCCTGTCGGGTTCAGAAAAATCTGCTTTTTCAGTTGAGCACACAGAGGCAAATGGACAAGATGGATGTCGTCGCTTTACCTGATACTTCAATGACCTCCATGGAGGTCAGATAACTACACAGACAGAAGACTGATTTTGTCCGATTGATTTAATGAATACTCCAGCTCATAACACCCATAAAACCACGATTTATAATGTTTTAACACTTTGGTTTTTGTACAGATTAAACAAATGAGATATAGCATGTTAATTAGTGAGCTTTAGAGGTGCTGGTGGGTGGTTTTTCTTACCTTTTGACTGAGCCAGGCTCACTGTTTCCCTGTCTTTCCGGTCAATATGTTAAGCTAAGCTAAGCTAAACTAAACTAAGCTAAGCTAAGCTAACCACCTCCTGACTGTAGCTTCATATCTAATGTACAGACTTTAGAGTGGTGTTGATTGTCTCACCCAAGTCTTGTCAAAAAAGCGAATAAGTAAATTTCCCATCATGTCAAACTATTGTTTTAGCACAGTTTTTGCTGTAACTGAGTGTCTCATGACCCACACATATAAACACACACTGACTGACACAAAAGCATATAATAATACTACATTAGTGGCTCTACATACCATCTTCGGGTAAGGTTGACGGCCATAAGAGAAGATCTCCCACAGAAGAACACCGTAGCTCCAAACATCTGACTTTGTAGAGAATTTCTACATGATAAGAGCAAATACATGCACAAATAAAAAATGTAGAATCCTTTTCTAATAGGTCATACTGAGTAAAGGGTTTATAAGTACATACGTGAATGCACAATGACTGTATTGTTAGGAGTCAATGATCATTAAATGTGATAATTAGTTTGAGCACCTTCCAACAAAGAAGTAAAGGTGACTGTTAAAATGAACTGCACAAAGGTTTAGTAGAAATGATCATGAAATACTAATAATTACATTTAATCAGGAAGTCAAAGCAGGATGTAGAGGCCTCGAGTTAACACTTACGTATTAAAGAGAGGCAGAAACAGATACGGAAATAGAAAAACAAATCCCATGTGACACAGCAACTCTTCAAACCGACCTCTTTCTTCAGAGCTTCAGGGGCCGTCCATTTGACTGGCAGTTTGGCGTTATCTGACGCCTTCGAGTCCAACTTAGTCAGTCCAAAGTCGCTGACCTTGGCCACGCTGTCGTCAGAAACCAGCACGTTACGAGCTGCCAAATCTCTGTGAACCAACTTCTTGGACTCCAGGTACTCCATCCCCTCACACACATCACTGTAAGCACATACACAGTGTAATGTATATAATGTATTAATGTATATATAATCACTAATGACCCCCTTCAATGAAAATTTTTATCCTTATTAACATGTCCATATCATGAATGAAATAAGCAGGCTATGTCATGTCAGAGCATTTTCACCTTGAATGTGCAGTGGACCAGTAAGAAGTCTCACAAACATGGATTCAGCCTTTGTAATATACATGAGGAACCCATCCTGTCAACTTGCAGGGTGGAACTATGGTGAAATGATGTATACGGAAAAACATTTTACCAAACTGTAGCCTGCAGTAGCCTTTTACCAGAGCACTGTTTTACCACAAAACTTTTATTGAGCTTGACGCTGTTCCACCCATTTATCCTGCAGATACAGTGAGTACGAGCCAATATGCTGGTAAGTTACCTTACCTTACCTTACCTTACCTTAAAAATTACATTAAAACACCTATCCAAGGCATACCCAAAGTAAATGAATAGCTGTTCTTGAACCATCTGGAGTGCATGCATGGTTTTGGACTCTTTTGAAAGGTGACACTCTGAACCTTTATCCCCAGCAGTCAGAATTGCTGTAAGTGCTACTGTCATTGACTAATAGAAATCTGAACACAGATGACTGTATTTGGGAGTTATTAGCTGGAAAACACAAAGAGACCACAGCATGAAGCATTATCCTGGTACAAGTTCAAAACTGAAACTGAATATTTTCATGTTTTCAGACAATCAGATACAAGCTGCTGCTGATGTTTGATGAGCAGAGTCAAAGCTGTAGGTGAGAGGTGGAGGTATCGATGGAGACAGAGGTGGGGACTGCTTAGATCTACATACTGCATGAAGGCAAAGGTGCAGTTAGATCTAAGCTAATGCAAGGTGTGAAGGGATTGTTTTTCATGGTTAAAAACGTACATGTAATTTCTAAACTTACTTTTTATGAACAGAGATGAGTTTTTAGGGGGTTAATCGATGCCTGGAGATGAAATTTAAATATTATCTTTGAAGTTTGAACTCACAGAGCAAAGCGGAGCAGCTGAACTGAGTTTACGACCGAGCGTCCTCTTGTCCTGAGAAAGTTAACAAGGTTCCCCTGCAACACAAACACACACATATTCAAAAGTACTTGAGTGAGGTTCTACTAGAAGATTTCTCAGTTAGTATCATGAGAAACACGACACCCAGACAGGGAGATGCAGCATATTTGTAAATGTGTTAACCCAGTGCTGAAGAAGTTATTTAGTACTTTAAAATAATTGTGTTTACAGTACCTTAGTCATGAGCTCTGTGACAATATGAAGCCCTTTGTGAAGAATGACCCCCAACAAGCGCACCAGGTTTTTATGTTGGAGCTTCCTAGAAGACAGCAAGAATTAAACTTCTAACACGTTACCCAGATGCATCTAATTCGAAATGATATGACCAGTTTCACAATAACAGTTCATTTTTCACTTTTTAATTATAAGTAATTAATACTGAGCTTGTCAAAGTGTTTTGCAAAATGGGAAAAACATCAAAATTGAGGAAATCTGCAGACTCACGTCATAACTGTGGTCTCCTGCAGGAAGGCCTGAGCGGTGACATCACATTTAATGGTCTTTACTGCCACCCTCTGGCCCATATACTCTCCTTCATAAACAGCTGGGGTTCACAATTGCACATCAGAACACATCCCGCCTGGCTCAGACACAATTCTTTGTTTTTGGTAAATGCTAGCTGGCACTTTTTCATTATGAATGATGTGAGGGAACAAAGATAAGCTGATAATAAAATCAAAGAAAGCTCACCACCAAACTCCCCCTCTCCAATATTCTCTCCCAGTTTGAGCTTCGTAATGTCCAGCAGCCATCCAGCTGGAGAGGAGAGCCACATGAAAAACACTGTAAACGTCACACAAATCTTTAAATGCTGTTACCACCCACACCTCCTCTGACGTCCACAAGCACACAATGGTGGATAAAGCAATTATTGTGTTTGATAGATGAAAAAAACGATTATTAATTCATTATTTTATTTGAAAAAAATCTTACTTTTAGACAGCTCCAACTCAGCTGACTTGGTTCCCTGCTTTTGTTTGGGCTTCAGAAGAGTTGTAGCAATGGAGCCTTTGTTCTTTGAGTAGAACTGCAAACAGAGATCAACACACACATTCAGTTATTTATAGAAGACGTCTCCTCCTCTGGTACGTTCAGTCTTCTTTGTGATTCCTCGTTTTGTCCACAGTGAACACTTGTGTTTATGTACATCACACACCGCATACATCAGGTTTCTGCATGTACAGAGCATGTTAGTATTTTCTGTAGCTCTACAGAGAGCCTACTGAGCTGATTGAAATTTTTGTCACAAAGAACTTGAGACACACAAGAGCACAGGAAGCCATAGACCACTGGGCAGGACTGTGGCTTGATACCAATGCAGTGACAGTAACCCTATATTTAGCTTTAGAGAGTATTAGAAAGATGCATTACACAACCTACATACAGATGCTCTTCAGTAACAGTGTCAGTGTAACGTCTCTGTTTCCTAATGACAAAATGCAGAAAGCATCAAGAGGCAGCAGCTGAACTGAATTGTGCCAGTAAATGATGAGCTCATTTAGAGTGACACATCAGAGCCTGGTTTTATTCTGTGAGAAGTCTGCCAGCAGTGCGACATTTCCAACATGATTCAGCCCAAATATTCATGTGGAATGTCATCCCTCTGCTTCCTCGCAGGAGCAAGTCAGCCGGTCTGACTCAGGCCCGAAGCCATCTGTGGCTCACTGATAAGATGGTGCTGAACCAGAGCCAGCCGCCTCTTTCGAGTCCATCTCCAAACCTCACGGCAGCAACCTCACACAGGCATGGACCAAGTACAGATAAGCCATTAAAGGACTGTGTATGGGAATTTTTCTGTAATTAAGAGCTCACAAGCAAAAGGTGTCTGTCTGAGGTTTTGTTGTCACACTTGCATGCACACACAAACAACCTCAAGAGGTTGTTTTGGGCTGAGAGAGCCACTTCCTGTTTTCTTTGTATCCATTTATACATTTTGCGGTGTGGCTGTTGTGAGGTGACTGTAACTTGTCACCTGTTAGAAGACTGAAGAAGAAGAAGATCCACAGCTGCATACTTGATACACACAGTGCTGTCCTTGCTGATACACTTCAAGACAGCCTCTCATACTTGCTTAATAAGAACACTGTGTCTATGTGCTGGATCATGGCTGTGTTTTACTGCATTTCACCAGTGCAGCTGTGCATCATGGTTTTTCCTGCCTCTGCTTCATGTTGACACACAAGTGTGTATATTTTCACTGGTGTCAGTTAGGCTGATAACAAACAGTTCTTCCATAAATACAGTTTGCACAGGGGTGCCAGTGTTGAGTGAAATATCTTGACAACTGGACGAATTGCAAGGAAATTTACTACCATCGAACCAAAATTTTCACTTGTTTGATACTTTGATTTATGATTAAACACCTGTAAAACTAATGACATTCCCATCAGCCTCAGCTCTACTTTGTGTTTCGTGCTAATTTTGAAATGTTAAACCAAGGAGGTGAACATGTAAAAATTACCCGCTAAACATCAGCATGTTAGCATGCTGATGTTTAGCGGGTTGGTGAACCAAGAGCCTGTTACCTCAATCATGTCAATGAGGTTGTAGAAATACTGGACGTTGTCAATGGTCAGCTTGTTGTCCTGATAAATGACCCGGTAGTGGATGACCTCTCCAGAGACACTGACACACAGGACGTAGTCACCAGGGTGGCGGATGGACTCTCGAACCAGGAACAGGCCATCCTCGGCCGGCTGCAGCTTACACACCGCCTCTGGGCCAGAGATCTTCCCATGAAACCAGCTAGTGAACAACAGCACGGGGTGAGCCACATAAACACACACATAAACCCCTCCTGCACGTTCTTAGCTAATTTTCTGACATTCAGAAGTTTGCACACTGCAAAAGGGAAGTTGGAGTGATTAATCCTGAGACAATGTTTGTTTGCACGTCCAGCGTCAGCCCACACCGTGTGGTCACAAGATGTGTTTTTTTAGAAAGTAGGGCACCTCCATGTGACAGTCACACTGCTTGTAAACTGGATGTATGTGTGTTTGCATCTTACTGAGGTGTCAAAAGAAGAGGAGACGTACGGCATGAGGCTGAGGCTGGGGTTCACGCGTAGAGCCTCTCTTTCACGCACATTGGTGGAGTTTATGAGTCCTTCCTCTGTCGTGGTGTTGTGTTTGGCTCTGTAATATCCTTTCTTCTACAGAAGAGCATTGAGAGTCTCGTGTCAAATGATTGAAAATAACAGCTCCGGCAACAAATGCTGTCTTTAGCTCCTTCTACATGTGACTGTACCGTGCTTGTGTCAACTATAGTGAGGATGTCCCCCTTGCGGTACGCCAGTTCTCCAGGTTTGGGTTTTTTATGGTCCCCCTTGGCTACACACTGTGTACCAGCAGCCCAGCTCATCTGCAGCAGCAGAGGAATAATAGAAAGAGAAAGAGGCATGTCTGTCTGAAATAATGGAGACAGACTTGGTTTCCTTTGTAGAATTTGGTACAAATGATGAAGGTGAATAGAGACAAAGCTTTGCGACTGTGAGTTCAGTTGACTGTGTTGAGTTTAAACATCATTGCTGCTTCATTTAATTGCAGGTGGATCTTTTCTCATCATTGATAACTTGCTGTTAGTCAATAGAAACTTCATTCTTTCTGTTGAAGCGGAGTGTATGCTCAGCTGCACTGACTGAAAGACTCAAGGTTAAGCTAGCTTTGCATTGAAATGCAGTAAATACACTGAAGGTGTACCGACTTCACAATGTCTTTATTTTCTGTAATGTAATGTAATCAATGCCAAATTACATAATTCTTTCTAGTAAACTTATTGTAAATAATATGGAATTTATGGCCCCTAAAATAATGTGTTACATCAGAATCTTTGGAATGAACAGCTGTAACTCTTAGAGTTGCTTAGAGTCTCACAGCCTGATCAGTTCATTCTAACAATATGACCATTGGTGGGATGCAACAGAGTACATTTTCTCAAATTTGAGCTACTTGAGGTACTTTACATTTTTCTTTTCATTGCACTTTATACTCTACCAGTATACAAATTAAATGGAAATTACTTCACTAACTAAGACTTTTGCAAACAAACACAAGTTGAGCTAAAACAGCGAGTAATCGGTTTGTTGATTGACACTGGCTTCAGCTTCATAACAACTTTCAATTCTGCTGCATTTGTCAGACTAATCAAACACTGTGAATGCGTCGCTTTGGGTTCTGGCTAACTGTGGCGTTATTTCTCACTATTTCCAAATTTTTAAAAAGCAAAACAATAAATTAATGGGGATAATAATCAGCAGATTAACCAATAATGAAAACAATCATCGGTTGCAGTCCTGTCCAATATAGCAAAAACACCATCAGAGATTAAAGGGAACTTGACTATATTGACTGACACTTAAAACTACTGATGATGTTGTACACATCTGCTCTGTATCACAGTGCTTACAGTACCTTTGCCATGAGCAGGACTGGACGGTTGGATAATTCTGTGTTGAACACCTGTTGAAGAGAAAAAATGTCTGAACAGCCAGAACATAAAATCATGTCCATACAGCATGAATATAATCCTGAGTACACACTGTCTTTTTAAATACCTCAGTGGAGACTTTAAGAGCAGCTGCTGTTGATGAAACTAACAAACGAGATTCAAGAATATGATGAAGCATAAAGGAAGCTGTAAGCAGGTCGGAGACTGCTGCTTTCCCATTAATTAAAAGTGAAAGCCAGATGATGAACGACCCCTGACAGCTTGTTCAGTCTGGTTCACCGTCGACATGAATGTTTCAGTACCTGCAGCTCTGTGGACAGCCGTCCTCCTCTTCAGGACAGCTGCTGGCTCAGGAAACAGGGAGAAAACACAACCAAGACGACTCGAAGACCCTCAGCAGCTGCCGTCCTCTTTGTCTCACTCTGCGGTGACATTTTCTTTTCATCAGAACAACTAAGGAGGAACTGATACTGTAGTCATTCACCTCCCTGACATGTACTGCAGCTGTGGTGTGAGCACTCACTATCAGTCTGTCACAGCACTTCCTCATAATTTAGGAAAATGTGGTTCATATTTCATGAGAGGCAAGAAGTGACGCTGTCGATGACTCCTTCTCCTGCGTTTATCATGACAAAACTGTGCAGAAACGGGATAAAGATTTGCAGCGATGCTTGACAACACAACCCAGGAGACTAAGTGGCTTAAAAGTGTTTTAATATCTCCCCTTAATTTTAGGCAGCACTACAAAGACATTCAAATAATAGGACAGCAACGTTCACACTTTCCGTTTAAACAATACAAAATAGATTGCAACATCCTTCAGAAATAAAATAAGCAATACTTATATGATGCTCTTGGTAAGTGAGAAATCAAACTGCACAACAATTCTCTCACATCAACTTTTAAGCCAAAAGAGTTGTGCACCTGACCCTTGCCTGTCCTACATCTTTGTGAAATAAGATAGTTACAATATTAACCTGACACCTCATAAAAGTTCCCCTTACTCAGTCTTTTGTAACACACGACATGATGCAGGCACAAGGAAGAAAGTCGAAGGACTACTTGATCATTACAGTAGATATTCAGTCTTATTTGTATCAGACTAAAGCTGCTCTCTTCTGCTAACCTTACTCTGGAAGAAAAAGATTACTAGGCATATTATTTAAATGATAGAATTATGGCTGCATACAGTAACATTGTCATTTCTTAAGTGCTTCATTCCCTCAGCATGCTACAGACTGTGCAACGTAAGACTTCTCTCTCTTCAGAGACAGATTTACTCTCCAGTGTTACCTCCACAGAAAACCACACGGGCGACTCGCCACAAAGTGGAGATTCTCCGTCTCTGACGAATTTTCAAGGGAAGGTTATTTTGGCGCAACCTTGGTTTTCAGGTGTGATGAAGGGCCTTTCCATTTTGCAACTCTGTCTCTGTTTTCAAAAGGTGCCATGAGGAAATGTTGAAACAGCTTTAGGGGAACCTTTAGAGGGAGCAAATAGGGCATAAAGAGTTCAGGGAGGACTTGTGAGGTTTGCTTAACACTATTTTGTCACTTGTGTGTCATCTCAGGCACAATGAACATCACAGTACCGCGTTTATGTAGATCCTAAACACTGTTGGTCATCTCTGATCACTCTCACACTCATCTTTTCTATCAAACACAGCCTGAAAAACATATTTCAGTGTATAAATTTTATGCACCAATGATGGTTCAGTGAGTCCTGACTCGGAACGCTGGATGTTGAAACTGAACAACTGAAAAAACTGGCCTAAACAGGAGGGAGTTCAGACTCCTTTGGAAGTAAAGCTGAAAGAGAAAGTTTGCCATGTTTTATGTGGATGTCCAATTAACATCGATGGTACAAGTAGTCAAGTGAAGCAATAAATATTGATAGAGGAAGCTGAGCTCTCCTGCTTGCAGAGCTGTGCAGGCAGTGCCAACATTCACCAGGAATTTATTACTTACTATTTACCATTGATGCTGATTGGACATCCGCATAAAACATGACGAATTTCCCCTTTAAGGTGCTGACGATTTAATTAGAGGCTTGGACATCATAGAAAACAATGGAACTGCAGTTGACAGTGGTGTTTTAGCTGTAGTGAACAGGGGATGATGTCAGTAGTTAGTGTGCAATTATACTGAAATGGAATGATACAATCAGTAATTTTCATACTTTTTTTACTCAGCCAATTTTCTCTGCACACTTTAAAAGACACTAAGTCCGCAGGAAATTACTATACAGGAGAGGAAACTGCAGACAGACACTCAAACGTCAGTCTCTTCCTCAAACACGTTATTCCTCGTAATTCAAGGGTAGACGTGTCACACGTACAGTCATTTATATTTGTATGTGTACAGCTGCGTGTTAAGATTGTTTTCAAGATAAGAAAAGTTTAAAGTTGTGACATTCTACCAGTCTCTAAACTAGCAAACGCCTCCTGCTCTGGAGGCAGACGTCAAGCACTCTGTGCTTCTTCCTTCTTGTCTTTTTTGCCCTCCCCCTCCCCTTCCCCCGTGTCGCTGCCGTCCCGTCGACGTTTGCGGTTGCGAGCGCTGGCCTTGGACGCCGGCAGAGACTCCATGCCCAGAACCTTGTGGATCTGACGGAAAGCAAGCAGCCGCAGAGCATGCTGGAAACAAAGAAAACAGGAGAGAGAAAAGTGGGTTTGTGGAGTTTTAGGCGTCTGTTGTTCACAGCTGACAGTATAAAGGCACACAGGAAACAAGGAGGGAGAGAGGAGCTGTCCCCCTGACGCAGCCTCACCACCTTCACCAAAACATCTAACAACGCCTAACAACATGTTGAAAGTCTTCTCGTTCCTCTGACAGTTTGTTAAATAAAATACTTTGTATGGCTACCTGCGCGCTGGCAGTTATGTCCTCTCTGGCTTGAAGCACCATGCTTTCCAAAGCATCTGTTGGTTCTTTCTCACAGGGGTCCATCAACCCTGGTCCATCTGAGTGTGGGAGGGGAAAGAGTTATTATGATACAAGGTACTGAATCAGAGGCAGGAAATAGTGAATCTATCTCATTTCAAAGCTTCAACAAGCTGATTTTGGAGCATCAGAGGGAGGCACAAATGTCCCCAGAAGAAAACAGGATATGAAAGGATCAAACTTTCTTGGTAGTGACAAACTTTTGTAGCATTCATCAATCACAGAGAATTTCTGATCCTATAAAAGAATCTACTTATTTACATCTCACTGGCATGTATATTTGTCTGACCTGGTAACAGGATGCCCGTGGATATGCACTCCAGGACTCTGCGCATGGCCTCTCCTGGGCTGAGTGGGCCTGCAGCACTGCTGATCACCTTCTCCACCAGCAGCTCCATCGCCTGCAGGGACAAACACACAGAGGGAGACAGACACACTGAAATAGAAGAAGTGATTCCAGACAGTGGAGTGTGTTTTATGTTATTGTTCTCTTACAGATGGCACCAGTAGAGACAGACAGAGGCCAGAGAGAGCACAAGCACAACAAACATCAGTGAAAAGTTCAAAGCAAACGTACAACATGTTTGCAGAGATGACACAATATTTTATAAATCCTCATTAGGAGAAGGTTCATATCACACACACACACACACACACACACACACACACACACACACACACACACACACACACACTGTCTCTTATACACATC